>JAXCLR010008421.1:0-14277 GCA_035584095.1 Annona squamosa | reverse complement strand
TAGTGGTAGCTTTAATATGTTTCGGTTAATTTTAATTAAACTGGTGATCACAGTGCTCTTAACGACAAGCACTTGGTTTGCATCATTTATATTAGTGTTAATTTTTTAGTGAAGTATCTAAAATAACATAGCAAATGAGTGTGTGATCTATCAACTGATAGATGTCAGATGCATGAAACTTTAACAACTCATCAAAGTGAATTAACTGTAATATCAAAAAACGATTGTGTATTGTATTTTCCTCTCCTTATTGTATTTCAGGGTATCTAAAAATTTTTTAATATATTTTTTTCTCCCCCTCACTAATTTCAGGGTATCTGGGGATTTTTATTTAATATATTTTTTCTTCCTCTCACCATATTTCAGGGTATCTGGGGATTTTTTTCTTTTTTTTTCTAGAAATCTTCTCCTTATCATATTTCAGGATATCTGGAAATTTTTTGAATATATTTTTTCTTCCCCTCACCATATTTCAGGGTATCTGGAGATTTTTTTTATTCTTTATTTTTTAAAAATAATTCACCACATTTTATAATTATATTAATAGTTATCTCTTTGGATAAGAAAATGTTAAATCATCTTAGTATCCACCAATTTTTATTAATGTGTGTATAAAATTTCTTTTTTAGAGTGCTATGAAATTTTTGCATATGTCATGAAAAATTTTTACGAATATAATCTCACTTCTTGATCCATTAGAGTAATAGATATTTTTGAGTTTTTTTGTGTGAAATGCTTTGACATCTTGAAAACTTAACTCAAAATTTTGTTGTTTTTGTAAAATAAAGAAATTTATTTTTTAAATTTTTTTCCTTTAATCTATTTTGCATTTTTGAATTTTTTTTATACCTGGCCGACCAACATGCACATCTTATGACTCTATAGATTAATATTTGCTTGCAATTCAAACTTTTCAAGTAGTGTGGTCAATGACATTCTCATAATGGGGTCTACAACTGGACGAGTTGGTTACTTGCGCTTTGTATGACTCACTGGGCTTAATTGATGAATGTCTTGCGTCTTTTGTGACTTACAAGGCTTAATAACTGGATTATTGATGATGGTGATGCCCTCATTTGAGATTGACTTGCACATTTCTACATTTTAAAAAGACAAATCCGTATTTTATTTTTGCTAAATTTAATTAATTCATTTTGTATTTGACATCATTAATTGTGAATTGATTGCCTCCTAATAGCTAAAAGATGATTTGGTTGTCTCTCGGGTATATTTATATATTTCTAATATCTCATTTTATCTCTTTTTTTGCATTGTCGTTTTTCATCATTTTTTTGTGTTTTTTGTAAATAAGACATGCTATCCATATGATTAATTTTAAAAATTTGCTAAAACGTATGTAAGTTTTAATGGTTTTTTAAAAAACTCCTTTTATTTAAAAATAACAACCCCATTTTTATAAAAAATGTATATAAAATGCGGAGGAATGGAGGATAAAGTGGCATACCTTGTTAACTATCCTCCAAGGTCTCATACCTGTTTGCAGCCATGCCCGATTTGACACTGAAAATTTTGATAACTTTTCTTGATTTGAGCCATGGTTGTCTCGGTCTCCCATGATAAAATAACTTTTTTGCTTTACTTCATTTTCTTTTCTTTTTTAGCCTTTGTCTCCTATTATTTGGCTTCCTCTTTTGTCTGAGAATGATATCATCTTGATATTTGTGCTGAATAGCTTTCAATTTGGCAGATATTGCCCTTATTTTTGTAACATTTTTTAGTATGTTGATAACTCCTAGTTTTGAAAACTTCTTTAATATATTGGTAGTTACCCTTAATTTTGTAACCTTTTTTGATAAATTGGTAATTTCTTGGAGTATATTGGGACCTTGCAAAATATGGTCTCTATGCTGCTTGAAAACATTATTTGCAATAATGATAAAGCCTCATTTTGAAGAGTAATTCGATTTTTGTATAAGTACTCTGCACCTTTTACGACCTTATGGGCCAATTAATCCGATATTTGAGTGATACAGCTCCTTGCACTTTCTGCGGCTTTATGGACTAGCAATTTTGAAAAATGGATAACAAAACTTCCTGAGCTTTCTGCAGCTTTACGGGCTAGCTTTTTTTATGACTGAGTAATGTAGCTTCCTATGCTTTCCGCGACTTTACGGGCTAGCTTTCCCAATGATTGAGAGTTGACTTTATTTGAATTGTTCAAAATGAAGAGGCTTTGATAAAGAGTCATAGATGCTTTGGTTTGATTTTCTGGTTGAGTCATGCTGCATGAGCTTTTGGTATATTCTACAATAGTAGGATTTGTTTCTTTTTCTGGATCAATCGCTTTAAGATTTATTTGTTGGTCAATTGGAGTGTAAAGTTTTTCTGAAAAAAAATATCTGTTGGATTGACATTTTCAAGCTTTAAAGATGAAATGTCTTGGATGAAAATTTTTTCCGAAGATATGTGGGAGTTATTTTTTATTTGATTAACTAGAATGAGAATTTTTTCCAAAGATATGAAAAAATTATCGGTTTGCCAATTAACAAAGGTGAAAGTTTTCCTGGAGGAATGAAGGGTGTTTGGGAGAAATTTGTTGGATAACTCACTTTTGATATTTTATTTATATTTTCAGAGAATCTAATAATTGATTTTCTTGTGGACGTAGAAAGAGAATTTGACTTTTTAGATTTAGATTGACTGGAAAATGTAAAAATTCTTTTGATGATAAATGAGAGACTTTTGTTTGGGAAGCTGTTTTTGGTGTTTCACAAATATTTTTGAAAAATTTATTTATCATACTTTTTGCAAAGATAGAAGATTCAAAGACCATTAAATCTATAGGCTTTGATTGGATAGTTAAAGCGAGAATCTCTTTTGAAAATATGTGGAAAGGTTCTACTTGGTTGGCCATTTTTGGTGCTCTATTTGTACTTTCATGGAATATACTAATTACTTTTTCTGTAAAAGTCGGTGATTAGGGAGTTGACTCTGTAGGCTTTTTTTGAAAAAAGATAGGATAATCCATAGGTGGTGTCGGGGGAATGATAAGATTAAAAAGTTCCCATTTTAAAATAATAATTTTTGATTCATCAACAGGTTGCTTTGAAAATATATTAAAACTAGTTGACATGCCTTTTAAAACAATAGTATCATTTAAGTTATCTTGCCGTTTTCGAAAAACGACAGGATTGGAGAGTGCACATTTTAAAACATTAGTATCGTTTTGATCAACGAGCTTTTTTTTGAAAAGAAGTGGGTTTAGAAGATGCATCTTTTAAAATCAGAACATTTTGATCAACAGGCTGTTTTTGAAAAGCAATGTGATTAGAAGGTGCACCCTTTAAAACAAAAACATCCGTTTGATCAATAGGTGGTCTTTGAGAAGCGATGGGATTAGAGTGTACCCATTAGTACAAGGACCTTGTCTTTTATATTTGTATGAAAAGTTCATTTATTGGGAATGTAAGGGTCATGACTTCTATTTTCTTTAATCAAATAAACTTGTGGGCTATTATCAGATACTTGTAACTTATCATCCATTTTTTCACAAAAAGTACTCTCTTGATATGGCCAATGAGAGATGGTTCGTCTTTTTAATCCATATTCAATTTATTCACTAACTTGTATTAGTTGCACAAAGCTAGTGAAGGGGTATGAGACTAAATATCTAGAAATGCTAGTATGTACAGTCTTGATGATTATGAATATTTGATCTTCTATAGATAAATCGATCTTTAACTTTGCTGCTAAAGCTCTCCATCTAGTTATATACTTAGCAAATGGTTCACCATCTTTTTGCCGTAAAGCTTCCAAGTACGCTCTTTTAGGTTCAATATTTAATCTAGAAGAGAATCTATCTAAAAAAGTTGTAAATAATTGCCCCCAAATTTTAATGAACTTGTAATCTACAGATACATACCATTCAAGTGCATCTCCTTTCAAACTTTGTTCAAATAATTTTACTAAAAGTTCTTCCCTTTGGACTAGAGGGTATAAAATTCCACAAAATGCTTTCAAATGAGCTTTTGGACATGAATCCCCATCATATATAGGTAATTTGAGAACTTTCATACCTCTGACTAATTCAATGTTTAGAATGGACATAGGTCTTCTATCTTTGAAGATGACAACCCTTCTCCATCCTTTTTTCTCACTTTATCTTCTAATTTCTTAAGTTGTGACTGAAGAGTTTCTTTTACTTTTTCAATTTTTTTTGTGATAAATTCTTCTTTTTCATAGTAGTCTACATTTTTTCTTGTTATAATATTACTAGTAGAAGTGCATTCTCTATTATCTTTTTGGTTCCTAGATAAGTGTAAGGTTTCTAACCTTTCTAAGACCTTGGATATCATTCCATCTAACTTGTCTACTTGTTGTGTTACACTAGTGAGATCTGTAGCAGGGTGGTTTGAATATGATCCTTCCTTATTTTGTGATGCCTCAGTCATATTTGTTTGACTTGCTAGTGACCATTGGACTATGGGGTGGTAGTATTCCTTTTTTACGTACTATTATTTCTATATAGATCGTTTTTAATATCCAATTATACTTAAATTCTGTAAATCTTTTCCAAAAGGATATTAATTTTTTTCTTTTTCCCTTTTTTAAAAATACTCTCCTTGATATTTTACTAAACAATGGAAATTAGTACTTTTAGCCGTTCCTTAGCGGAGTCGCCAAACTGTAGCACATTGTTTTTAACGGGCTACGATCCCCAGCTTTCAATTTTTTTTAAATTTAAGAATTATTGACTTTTCTAGCCATATGAGTAGTAAATTTGCAAAATTTCAAGGTTATTAGTTGAAACAATTAGCTAAAAAAGTGAGCGTCATTAATTTGTATTAGTGTTAATTTTTTCATGAAGTATCTAAAATAATATAGCACATAAGTGTGTGATCTATTAATCCCTTAGTATTGACACCCTTGAGTGTCCATTTGAAGATCCCATAGTGCATTCGATGGCTTTCGAATTCCTACCCAATGATGGTTTTGTCATTTCTGAGCCAAACCACATGGATACAGCTATCCCGCATCACTTCATTCGCATACTAGAGAAACCAGACCATCGTGTTTATCAACACGTTGATTACTTTTTGGTGGCAATTCTAAGGAGGAAAGACCGACCCACACCACCTGGAAAATCTCTTGATGTTTGAGGTTCTCACATGGCTGTAACTGTTGTCAAGTCTACCCATATTTTGCCACCATAGTCTTCACTAGTGCCGACTTGTATGGACCCACCTACTCTTCGATCAGGCTCTGCTAAGAAGCCTACAAGCCAATCTGCTGCAACTTGATCGACACCAGCCCATCGGCGTATTACGTCAAATCCTGTCTGGCATATTATTACTCGCCAATTCGGCTGATTCGCTTCAAGGGTTGTCAACTTAGCTTCCCGACCTGACCAAGATGTCATCTAAGAGTGGAAAAAGTCAGGGAAACCTACTAAGGCTTCTTGGCCTGTTGCTCCACTAGGGGATGACCGACTAAAGCCACAAGGGCCTATTATTGTCCGATCCAATTTAAATACTTTATGATTTGTATTCACCTCATCAATCAGCTGCTGCTCCATCCAGTTTAGAAGCCAGAGTTAAGTTTCCACATCATCATGTCATTGCCAAGGCTGTGGAAGGCCCTTCTTTTGCTTTAAGGAAATAGAGGAAGAAAGCACAACAGAAAAAGTAGCTCGAGAAAGCCACTTCTTGCCTAAATTTGAAAGCTTCACCGTCATTACCAACAGGGCCAAGATTCAAGTTGCCCTTATACTCATGTCAAAGGGGCAAGTTGCAAAAGAGGCAAGGTAAAAGAGTTCTTAAGCCAAAGGCATCTCAAAGGCCGAAAATCTTTAATGAATGGCAATATCCTCCCAGGCGCCGCACAACTTATCCACAATCGGTGTTCAATCTGATCCCAAACTCCGAGCATGCAAACTAATTTGCATCACTAATCAGACTAAGGGAAGATCTGACTTATGCACCTGTCAGAACCCCATTCTGAGTAGAAGATCGAAAGCCGTATCCCAAAAGAGAGGCTAAAAGAAGAAGACATTTTCTGCAAATGGCTAAAGTCAACATGGTGAATCTCACTCAGCCAAGTACTTCAAAAGTCTCTGAGATGTTAACTCAATCAAGGGCGACCGCAATGCCCATCACACCACCCTTCTGAAGTGTTTCTCATCCAGAAGGTATCAAGGTCTCTCCCCCAAGAGGCCAGTTTGAAGCCTCTTACATGGTGGGTGAAGAAGAGGAGATCCTTACACTTAAGTCTTAGCTCATTCACGATCTTCAGAAGGAGATTAAGCGTATAAAACGAGCTATGAAAATCCAAGGCGACAAGGTGACAAATTCCCATTAGCTACCATCACCAAGGAACCATCAATCAGTATACTAGCTTGAGAGACCATCCAGGCGATGGACAGAGGAAGATGAAAACATAGAAATCAAACAAGGTTTTCCATAATTCAATAATCTGTATATCAATGCTCCTGAGCTCAAGACACATGGGTAAATACACCCATGAGGTCTTCACCTGGGGTTGTTGCCCAAAAAGAGATGGTGCACTAGCTGGTTACTGAATGTCTTCATCGCCAGACACCTCAACTTACCCAGATTCCTACCACACCAATTAATAGGTCTTATCCCTTGGCAGTTGAAGCAGAGTTGCTGCTTAGAGATTTGACGCCGCCAAAGATCCAAATTTGATGGGATCGAGAGTGTATTAAAGCACCTAGCATAATTCCACTATGCCATGGGTAATTGGGCACATCATTCGAACTTTTGCTTTCGGATGTTTCCTAATACTCTCTTCGGTGACACTTTTCAGTGGTACATATTTTTTACCGACCGACTCGATACGAACATGAGAAGAAATGAAGGAAATGTTCACTTCCCGATTCGTAAATACTACCCCAGAAGTACAACTATCAGAATTATCGACCTTGTCTCATGAAGTATAACAGATTAATTGTTCTTTATCTTGATCTTTTTGTTTTAGTATTCCACCTTATCCGATATCAGATGCATCAGTTCTGCTATTTTAAATAACTCTGGGCTTGCTAAATGTAAGCAAGGTAAATATTTAATTTTTCTTTTGATATTTTGGACTGCTTTTGTGTTTTCCTCAATCCATGGTGGTGAATTTTTTCTTATTCTTTGTAATAATATTCCTCTATCATAAGCAACTTTTTCATAAAATTCTGCAATATAATTTAAGCATCCTAAAAATTTTTGTAATTATTTTTTTATCTTTTTTTTTCATCAGAAATTTTTTTTGCAAAAATTATAGCTCTATTAATTGGTTGGATAATACTAGGACAAACCTAGGAAACTCTTGAAACTCTCAATGCCCTAACCTAGGAGACTCTCGATGGCCTTTGCTATAGAAATTCGAATTTCGTCTTCATCTTGAATATATCTTTCAAATCTATTGATAAAATATATTATTAAAGCATTTTCACTTAGATCCATTTGTTTTAATATTTCTAACTCAGCAGCGATTCTTTCATTTTCTTGTCTAATAAAGTTTAAATGTTCTTTTAAAATTTTTAATCATTGGTTCATCCTAACAGATAATAAAGTTGAGTTTGGATAAGACTGATACCATGTTAAATTATTTTTAAAGTTGTAAATGCTCCTATAAAAACTAAATAATTGTGAGAGTGGATATTAGTAATACTATTAATGAGTTTTATCAAAATTTCTTCTTCGTATTTAAATTCTTTAAGTTTGTGACTTAATTCTCTAACTTGATAAGGTAAGGGCATGTTAAAATTCTTTTTCAGGGGAGGTATAAAATTTTCATTCAAATTCTACAAGAATTTCTTCTTCATTATTTATAATATGAAAAATTCTTTCCAATAGTTTTGTGGCTTGGGTTTCTATATAGAATGCAATACAATTTCGAGGAATCCAACATTCAATATGCCATAAAAAATTCTACATGCAAGCCATTCATCATAGGTAAACGGAATATTGGATATTAAATTTTAAAGAAAACTTACATAGATATCTTCAGATTTACAAGAGAGGAAAAAGTTGAGTAGTCTTTGCTCTTAGCACTCGCAACTTAATATTACACACTTAGAAAACTTAAAACTCGAAGGCGCTTCAAATGCCTTATACAAAGCAAGCACACCTTTTATAGATGAGAAAAGAAATGATTTTTACAGTGGGTTAAGTCCAGGACGGACTTAAGAGGATGATAAATCCAGAGCCTTATCCGTTGGGCTACATGTCTTTAATGCAGTGGAGTCGATTATCCCAATGTGATAAGATTAAATAAAGTGGGTAGCATAGTGTCGGCGACCTCAGACTTTAGAATCTTGAATAATTCTTTAATAGACTTTTGTTTTTACTTTAATAAAGATGATAGCTGACAAAAATAATTGAGTCAAGGGGATAAGGATGCTAACGAGATATCCATTTAATCTTCATCCACTTGACTAGAGAATAAAAATTCAAATGCCTTCAATCTCTGCTCTTTTTTCTGAAAGAAGAGGGAAATGCCGTTTGATCATTTTGAGAGCAGTCTTGAAGGCTTCTTTGGTTTCGTCAGAGCGGTCAGGAAGTTTCTCGATAGGAGAAGAGCAAAGAGACTATGCAACAAAAGTAGCTTTTTGCTTGGTCCAATGCTTTCGCCATTTATAAATTTGAAGAATTAATTCATAATCGAACTTTGGCCATCATTTTAAATATGTGGAATAAGTGATATAAGAGTTTGATTCAGATTCTATAAAAAAAGAGAAATCCCAACGGACAATCCACATAATAGACTCTTGGATTATAAATTCAATAAGTTTTTGAGAGTTGGAGATATCGAAGGATAAATGGGAGATAAGATCGTCTGGAAGAATAGATTTATCAAAACCCCAATTATCTCAAAATCTTTCATTAAACCATACTGGAATAGGTTGGGATGAGTTGTCGAGATTAAATCTAATCCACTAGGAATGTGAAAAATAAATATTTTGGCGAAGAAATACATTTCTCCAGGCATTTTGATAATCCCAAAAATTAAATTTTGGATAAGTATAAAATCTTTTTGAGCTTTCGGTGAAGGGGATATAAGTGTTTGGATCATTGACCAGTCAATTTTCAAGAGAAATAATTCTTTTAATAAATATTTTTGAATAAATCATTCAATCTCCTTTTGGTTGTTTTGTAACATGCTCTACAAATATAGAATTTATTTGTAATAAAATTCTTTCATAAAATTCTACATTTTTGTTAGGAGTTGAGAAAATAAACCATTCATACTTTGGAAGATATTTTTGATAAATCATTTTGCTTGTTTCTTGAATAATTTTGTTCTCTTTTTCACTTGAAGAAAAGTGTTCTTCAAGACCTTTGGATTTGCAAAGATCGAAGTCTGTTTTTTTGAGATAAATAAATATGTGATCTGTATATAATTCAAAATTATAATTTTTTGGAATTAGAGAAATTTTTGAAGAAGAAGAAGAAGAAGTAGGAGAGGATGAAGAAGCCGCTGCTAAAGAGGCTGAAGTCATATTAATTTTTTCCTTGTAAAAATTCTTGAGAAATAGTCAGGTAGAGAATTATTTTCTCCTTTGATATATTCTTTTTGAAAATCATTAGGTGATAACATTGCCTGCTAGCGGCGAACATATGATGAGAGATAAAATTCTTGACATCCTTTTAAATAATTCGTTTTGCTACTCTGCAATCAACGCTTAGTAAAAATTCTTTATTTATAAGGTCTCCTTGAAATTTATTTATGCAAATAATTATGGCTAACATTTCTTTCTTAATAGTAGGATCCTTCTTCCGTATTTCATTCCATAATCCTGAAGTATAATAAATTAATTATTCTTTATCTTGATCTTTTTGTTTTAGTATTCCACCGTATCCAATATTAGATGCATTGGTTTCTACTATTTTAAATAAATCTGGGCTTGATAAATGTAAGAAAGGTAAATTTTTTTTTTTTATATTTTGGGTTGCTTTTGTGTGTTCCTCAGTCCATGGTGGTGGATTTTTTCTTATTCTTTATAATAATATTCCTCTATCATAAGCAACCTTTTCATAAAATTCCGCAACATAATTTAAGCATCCTAAAAATCTTTGTAATTGTTTTTTCTCTTTTATTTCGTCAGGAAATTTTATGCAAAAATTATAGCTATATTAACAAGTTGGATAGTATTATTCTTTATATTAAATCCTAGAAATGATATTTCTGTTTAGAATAATTTCATTTTCTTTTTTGACAATACTAGGCCATTATCGTGGACTATATTCTTAAATATTTTTAGATGTTTCCAATATTCTTGAATAGAATTAGAATATAATAGAATATCATCTATATAAACATTGCAAATTCTAAATAAGGATTAAGTATATCATTCATAATATTTTAGAATTTTGATGAGGCATTTTTAAAGCCATAAGGCATAACATTCCACTCATAATGCCCAAAAGGAATTGTGAAAGCAGTTTTTTTTGGCTATTTGGATTTGACAATAACCTGATTTTATATCAAACTTAGAGAATATTTTTGCTTTCATAATTCTTTATAATAGATCTTTCTTATTAGGTAAAGGATACCTTATCCTTTTTAGTACTTTATCTAATGGTTTATAATTTATTACTAGTCTAAGAGTTCCTCTTTTAATTTCTGCTACATTATTCAAAATAAAAGGCGGCACAACTCCATAGTGATTTACAAGGTCTTATAGGTTTTTCATCTAATAAAGTTTGTATTTCTTGCTTATTGTATTTTAATAATTCTAAATTCATTTGAATAGGTCTAGCTTTTGTAGGAATTTTATCTTCTTTGAATTCTTCTATATAAGGTAATGTTACTATATATTTTTTCTGTTCCAAAAAGCATTGGGTAGTTCTAAACATACTTCTAATTTTAATTTTTTATAAAAATCTTCTATATGCTTTTTTAGATGTCCATTAATTTGTTGTTTTATATTTTTTATATTATTTTGTTCTTTTAGATAACATAAAAAGTTTTTCTTATATAATAATGTTTCTTTTAATTCTGCAAGTAAGGACATTTTTGGAGGTTTTATAAATGAGAATATTAATTCTTCGTTTTGTATAGTCGTATGAATTCCTTTATCTGTGACTTTAAAGTGTTTTATCATTTGTAGTAAAGGTGTTCCTAATATAATTTTTTGTCGCATATTTTTTATCAATATAAATGGTGTTTGAAAACATATATTTTTATTGCATATATGAGCTTTCGATAGTTTGTATTTTACTGTCATGTCGATACCATCAGTAGTAGCTATAGAAGAATTTATTCTTTCAAAATACTTAGGAGGAATTATACTTTCTTTTATATAGTTTAGGTCTGCTCCTGAATCAATTAAAGTTATAAGTTTTATAGAAAAATCCTCAGGATAATCTATGATTTTTAAAGTAATTTTTTAATACCATTTTTGTGATATAATGTTTTGAGTTTGATATAAAGTAAGTAAAGATGATTCAGGTTGATTGAGATCCTTTTCCTGAATGATGTTATTTAATTCTTGTTCAAATTCTTCTCCTTGTTCTTGCTCTTGCTGGGTTTGATTATCTGTTATATTTTGAAGTTCTAGTATTTGAATTCTATGTTTTAATTTTATAATTTCTTATTTCATTTTCTTTATATCTTGACATAATTCAGAAATAGTTTGTGGCTTTGGAACTATTTTTAAATATTTTTCTTGGTGTTTTATTGTACTCAATAATGAAGTTGATGATTTATTGATAGATGGCCATCCTTCCTCGGGGGATTTTTGATTTGAAATATTTAACATTTTTGTTAATAAATTAGCTTTTTGTTGAAGATCTGAAATTTGATTTATCAAGTCTAGAAGGGTTTTATCTGTGGAATTTAACATATTTAGAGAGTGATATTCAAAGTCAGAAGTTTGATAGTTATTCGGGGAGTAAGAACAATGACATATATTATCTGATTCCGAATTTGATGAGTCTTATTTTTATAAATAATGTAGTTGAATATCATAAGATATATATGATTCTTCACCGGATTCGTCATCTAACGTTAGGGCTAGTTCTTTAAGTTTTTTTAGTTATAATTTCAAGACTTAGATTTTCCTTTGCTAATACTTCTTTTATCTGTCTTAAATAAAATCTTGAAGCATAATGTATGTATAATTTCTATAACTTAATTTTCCTCTATTTTCTTGTTTAATTAAAGTTTTAACTTTATTTTCTATGACAGAGGGTAATCCTTATAAATTTTTTTATATATATATAGGTTTGGTTCCATCATTTAATAACTGAATATCTATTAAAAATACATCTTTATACCACCTCAAATTAGATAATTGTTTACACCTTAGTTTTAATAATATTTTTCTAATAGTAGTTTGATAATCTTCTACTTTTCCTAAAAATTGGAATATATTAGTACCAATAAGTGTATTCATAGGTTGTTCGTCATTAATATAAGTACTTGTTATTCTGTTGTCATTTGTATATCCCACTAGGCTTTAAGTTGTCCAATAAATCCCCATGCTAAACAAATAGTAGCCATTCTTGCTGGTATTCTTCTAATATTTATTAATATTTGAGCATACATTATCATACTGTTGCATATCCTCCACATTTCATATTCACTTGCTCCATCTATATTCCATTCATATATTGAGTTAGGATTGAATTCATTTATCGTATATTTTCTTTCTTCTTCAAATTGTTGATCTACAAGTGATGGTTTTGAATAATAATTTTTTGTATTTCTCATATACATTCTTTGTAATAAATTAAAGGGATCTTCTCTTTTAATAGATGATTTGTTTCAGATATAGTTTGTAAATACTTTTTATCTCTATATTTACTATCAATTTGTTCAAGTTTTTGTTTTAAAATCATTACTACCTAAAGGCATAAAAAAGGAGAAATAGACAGAGTTGGTTCTGATTATTGTGAAAATTCTAGAGGAATATCCAATGGTTTTTTAAAGAATGATAAGTTTTGTTTTATTAGTTTGGGAATTATAATTACTAGTTCTTTTATTTTTTTTCTTTTTCCTTTTCTAATTGTTTTACTATGTTTCAGAACAACTGAATCGGACGAAAGAAACTTCAATTAACTAGAATAAACTACAATCCCTTGATTTCGTTTACATTCAAATGAGAACGAATGAGCTTAAAAGCAATTGAATCGAATCAAATGAACTTAATTAGATAGAATGAACTTTGATTACTTAGAATTGACTTCAACTCAATTTGATTGACATGATTTGACTCTAATGAGAATGAGCAAACTTCATCATATTTGAATAAATTCAAAAGAACTGATTGGACGAAAAAAACTTCCATCAACTAGAATTAACTACAATCCTTTGATTTCTTTTACATTCAAACTGGAACGAATGAACTTAAAAGCATTCAAATCGAATCAAAATAACGAAATTCGATAGAATGAACTTCGATTACTTAGAATTGACTTCAACTAAATCTGATTGACTTGATTTGACTCTAACGAGCAAATTTTATTGCATTCGAATAGATTTAAAAGAACTGAATCGAAGAAAAGTAATTACAATAAACTAGAATTAACTACAATCCATTGATTTTGTTTACATTCAAACGGGAATGAATGAACTTTAAAGCATTCTAATCGAATCGAATGAACTGAACTGAATAGAATAAACTTTGATTACTTAGATTTGACTTCAACTTAATCTGCTTGACTTGATTTGACTCTAATGAGAATGAGCAAACTTTATCGTATTTGAATAGATTCAAAACAACTGAATCGGATAAAAAGAACTTCAATCAATTAGAATTAACTACAATTCCTTCATTACATTTACATTCGAACATGAACGAATGAACTTGAAAATAATTGAATCGAATCAAATGAACTGAATTAGATAGAATGAATTTTGATTACTTAGAATTGACTTCAACTCAATCTGATTGACTTGATTTGATTCTAATGAGACTAAGCAAACTTTATCGCATTCGAGTAGATTTAAAAGAATTGAATTAGACAAAAAAAATTTAATCAACTAAATTAACTACAATCCCCTGATTGCGTTTACATTTTAACGGGAATGAATGAATCTAAAATCATTTAAATCGAATCAAAGGAACTGAATTAGAAAGAATGAACTTCGATTATGTAGAATTGACTTCAACTCAATCAAATTGACTCAATTTGACTCTAACAAAATGATGAGGTATATTTTGGTTAGTCTATAAAATCATATGGTTTTTCATGTAAACAAAAAACAAAAAAAAAAAGAGAGAGAGAAGAAGAAGAAAATGGAGAGAGGAGACGCAACAGAGGAAGAACTAGTAGTCCGGACGTTGGGTTCCTGCCTTTCTCT
>JAXCLR010008354.1:0-14285 GCA_035584095.1 Annona squamosa | reverse complement strand
ATAATCTTCAAAATTACAAATGTCGAAATGACGCGTATATGGTCGAAATGACGCGTATACGGTCAGGGTTCCACAAAAATATTAAAAAGAAAGGAAAGTCAAATAAATAAAGAAGATCACAATGAGTTAAAGTTGCAAGAAATCAGATAAATGGTGAAGTTGCAACTCAAGTTAACTCTACCTACGACTTGGGTCAAGTCCGAAGATCAAGTTGACTCAAGTCTGGAACTTGACTAAAGAGGAAAAGGACTGAAGTTGCATCTGAAGTCGACTCCAGTCTACGACTTGAATGAAGTCGCATCTCAAGTCGACTCCAAGTGCGACTTGAATTGCAACGGTCGAAAAAATTCGATCATTGGTGCATTAAATGCGCGCCACGTACCTCCAAACGTTCGACTTTACTCTCCCTTGTTTAAGAAATTTCAAATGAACGAGGGAGATAAGAGAAATAGCATTGATTGAGTTCAACCTCCTCATTCTCTAGTATTTATGTGATCTAAAAGAAAGTCTACAACAAGAACTCTGTGTCAAGCTACTAAGTTCTGAACTGCTTCATCATCAACTTTTTCTTCAAGTTCTTCTCTATGCAAGAATCTGTCTATACAACTGTAAAGTGTAGTGTCTTTCTTTGTTTACTAATCATTTGTGTTCTACTTAGTTTAATATTGAAAACTAAGACTAAGTGAAGATAAAGTAGCATGTGATTGGAGTGTAACTCGTTATCTACTTGTGCTGAGTTTGTATAAGGCCAAGATTATTAATGCATTAAAAGGTATTGGAAAAGCAATCTATGAATCTGAATAGGTCATGAAGATCTTAAGAACTCTATCTGAGTCATGGACTCCAAAGATCACAACTATTGAAGAGGCAAAGGATTAAATACGTTAAGGCTGGAAGATCTTATCAGTTCTCTTATGTCGCATGAACTGATAAAGAGAAGGAACGAGGAATAGTATAAATGAAAAAAAATCTATCATTTTGTGGGTTACACAGAACTTAGATGAGTCTACATCATCCTCTTAGAATAATGATGAAGAGATTACTTTACTTACCTAGAGATTCAAAAAGTTTGTAAGAAAAGAGAAATTTTTCAAAGGATTCAATGAGAGAAATAGAAATGAGAAGAAGAAGGAGATAACTAATTACTACAGGTGTGGTGGAAACATATACAAGCCCAATGTCCTACACCAAAAGAATTACAAGAGAAAAAGGATAGAAATAAAAACTAAAAATTTCAAAAACCAAAAGGCAGAGGAATGTACTTAAATGAGGAGACATCTACAATGAGCAGCTTATCAAGTAAAGATAATGAGGCAGCAAATTGCGCTCGAATATATTACATGGTAGAGATCGAGGTAGAAAATAATATGATCTGCCTCACCGAAGTTATAGATGAACAAACCTCGTTAACAAATTGTACACTGAAGTTATAGATGAACAGACCCCGTTAACAAATTGCACTAGCAATGAAGAGGTAACTTCCAAACTCAATCACTCTAATACTAAGTCTATTTACTCCTCTACACATGATTGTCTCAAATGGGCTGAACTAGATGAATTGTAATAAGCATGTGATTCATTATAAGAAAAAATTTTAAAAGGTTGGAAGTAAATTCACAATAAAGAAATGACAATGTGACTCAGTTATTATTGTGAATGGAAAACTAACGGAAAGAGTTAACCACTTAGCAAATGAAAATAATGTCTTAACTGACAAATTGGGAATACTGAAGAAGACAAATGAGTCATTAAATGAATCATCAGTAAAGTTTTCTAATACATGAAAAGTGTGAAAATATTTTTAAACATGACTAGTCAAAACAATAAAAGAGGACTTGAGTATTCCACATTTGAGCAAGGTGAAAGTAATATATCAAATGTTTCAAAATTTAGTAAAAACCAAGCTAAACAACACCTTTACATAAACCAAAAATCCATTTAATACGGTACCAAATACTACGTGGAGTCCCACTCCAAGACTTCTAAATGCATGTAATTTTTGCAATAAATTTGGTCATAAAATCTATCAATGTAGAATAAAGAAATTACATGACCATGGTACCAAATTAGTTTGGGTACCAAAAAGTATTGGATTTGTGCCTTCCAAAGTAGAGCAACGTAGACTCTAATGGCTTACTAACTCAAATGGACCCATAAAATGGATACCAAAGAGATAAGTACTTTGTGATTTCCTTCTTACAGGTATGTCTTAAAGAAAAGATCAGCAACGTTTGGTTTATGGACAGTAATTGCTCAAGATATATAATAGGAGAAAGTGGACTATTCCATAATCAAACAATGTTGTAAAGGAACTATTACATTTGGGAACAATAAAAACGGTCAAATAAAAGTTAAATGAAATGTTCATGGTATTTTAAATGCATGTATTGAGGATGTGCTATTTGTTGTATGACTCAAACATAATCTAATGAACATTAGTTAACTGTGTTACAAAAGCTATAAAGTTATATTTGAATCTTCTGTATGCAATTTTTGTTATGAAGACCACATAGTTTTTAGTGTCAAAAGATATTAAAATATATACTTGGTTCCCATTAAAGAACTTAATAGACAATGTCTTATGTCATAAAAGACTTGGACACATAAATATGTCAAACATTAAGACCCTGTGAAAAAAGAGCCTAGTAGAAGGATTACCAAAGCTTAAGTATAACAAAGATAAAATTTGCAAGACTTGCCAACTATCCAAGCAGCCTAAAATGTCATTTTCCTCCAAAAAGAAAATCTCAATGACTATGTCACTTGAACTATTACACATGGATCTATATAGGTCATCTGAGATCTTGACTCTTGGAGGGAAAAAATATGTTTTTGTTATTGTTGATAATTTTTCAAGATTTATATGAATAATACTTTTAGCTAACAAATATGAAACCTTCTCAATGTTTGTTATATTCTCAAATTTGGTGCAAAATGAAAAGCAAAATATGGTCATATATATTAGAAGCGATCATGATGGTGAATTTAGAAATAAATAATTAATAAAATTTTGTAATGAAAAAGGAATTTATCATATATTTTCTACATCAAGGACTCACCACCAAAATGGAGTAGTTGAAAGGAAAAATAGAACAATATAAGGGATGACTAACACTATGTTGAATGAAAGTAAATTATCCAAGAAATTTTGAGAAGAAGTTATAAGTACAGCATATCATATATTAAATTAAGTTACCATAAAAGCTATCTTGAAAAAAACCCCATATGAGTTATGAAAAGGTAAAAAACTAAATATTTCATACTTCTATGCTTTTGGTTATATTTGCTACGTAATGAATAATGGAAAAATAAGCTTAGGAAACTTAAATGCTAAAAGTGATAAGGTAATATTTCTTGGATATTCATCAAATGACAAAGCATATGACTTTTTAACAAGAGAAATCAAGTAGTAGAATAATCCATACATGTTTTATTTGATGAATTTAATCCAAATCCCAAAAGAAGGATGAGCTAACTAATGCAGATGACATGCCAAAGAATTCTAAAAAACCACACATGGAAAAGTAAGGAAAATTGGAAACAAAGCAAGAGCAATCCCCGGACAAAAAGGTAAGTAAAGGTAATAAATCTTATAAACCTTCAAAAGATTTGAAATTCAAAAATGACCATCCAACTGAGCAAGTAATTAGTAACATATATGAAGGAGTAAGAACAAGAGGATCTAGACATAATATATGTGGAGATTTTTCCTTTGTATCTAAAATATAACCAAATTCAGTTGATCAAGCTCTTAATGATGAAAATTTGATTTTAGCAATGCAAGAATAGCTAAATCAATTCAAAAGAAATCAAGTATAACTCCTAGTTCCTAGACCCAAAGACTGCACAGTTATTAGTACCAAATGAATTTTCAAGAACAAATTAGAAGAAAGTGGACTTGTGGTGAGGAACAAAGCTAGGCTTATGGCTAAAGGATATTTCTAAGAAGAAGGAATTGATTTCAGACTGTTTCAAATGGATGTAAAAGTGCATTTTTGAATGGATATCTAAATGAGAAGTCATATGTCGAACAACCTCCTAGTTTCAAAGAAAAAGATCAATCCAAATTTGTTTTTAAGTTAATCAAAGCTTTGTGTAGTTTAAAACAAGCTCTAAAAGCATGGTATGAGAAGTTAAGCAAATTTTTAATTGATTTTGATTTTTCAAAGAGGAAAGGTTAACACCACATTATTTATCAAGTATAAAGGAAAAGATATATTAATTATTTAAATTTATATAGATGATAATACATTTGGTGCCACTAATGAAACTTTATGTCAAGACTTTTCTATGCTCATGCAAAATGAATTTGGGATGAGCATGATGGGTGAACTAAACTTCTTCCTTGGGTTGCAAATTGAGCAACTAAGTGAAAGCATCTTCATAAACCAGTTCAATAGAAAAGGAGAACACTTTGAATTCAATGATAGTACGAAAATCAGTGAAAGGAAAAAGGGAACCCGCACTCAAAGGGGTAAGTTCTTAAAATGTCAACCGACTAGTTTAGGATTGAACGTCAGCACAGCCGATTTTGCAAACATTTTTATGAGAGGAAGACATTTTTGCCAAAAATAATAGATTTCAAATTTTGCATAAATATGAGTTTGGAATTGAAGAATTATTAGATTTCCAGGGATGGACCGAATTATTGAAAGAGGATGATAAGATATACCCTGACTTGACTAGGTTGTTCTATTATCTATGGGATCAAGAGTATTTGAACATCTATGTGAAAGGGGTGGAAATAAATTTGGGCAAAAGACATGGTATCAATAAAAGAAATGCAATTAACTGAGTGGCAAACATTTTAGGAGTGCCTCATTTTGACGAACCACTTCCAGCAAGGTTGACCCTTACTCAGATGTACAATCAATTGATGAATAGTAATAAATATCATCTGGGTATCAACTTTCTACATTATGTGGATTTATCTCCACGACTGAAGGTACTACGACTACCCATAGCCTATTGTATCTATCCTAAAGCTAGAGACCGAAACCAACTCAATCCTCAAGAAGCTAAAATCTTATTGAATGTGGCAAACCTGGTCAAAGTCATCTTCCAAGACTATTTTTGGAGGCCCTGGAACTAAAAAAGGAGAACTCAATGGGTGTAATACCATATGGCATGTAGATCACAAAGATATTGGCACATTATTATGTTGACTTGGATGGAGGTGAGTGTTGGAAACATGTGAAAAATAAGCCAAGTTTATGTTTTGATGATTAACGAAGCAATTTGAGTAAGTGTTAGTCACTAACATGTTTGTGAAAATGATTGAAGGTTATAAAAATGAAGAATATGAAGCATGGAAAGTCAAGATGATTTTCAAGTCGACTCAGGCTTCGACTTAGGTCAAGTCGATCCCCAAGTTGACTCAAGAAGCGACTTCAAAGTGTCATTTTGTCCAGAGTTGAAATTGAGAAGCAAAGCTGCCGAAGTCGCAATCGAAGTCGACTCCGCATGCAATTTGGGTGAAGTCGCAGACCAAGTTGACTCCAGCATTGACTTCGGAACAACATTTCCTTCCAGAGTTGAAATCGAGAACGAGAGCTAACCGAAGTCACATCCCAAGTCGACTCCGCATGCGACTTGGGTGAAGTCGCGGACCAAGTCGACTCCATCTTGAACTTCAGTGCGAAACTTGTAGATGAAGACAATTCAATGCTAGATTCAAGAGAAGGTGAAGGCCAAAATGACTCAAAGTTGAATATTTTCATGGAGAATCGAGATCATACATTTGGACCTCTCTTATGCACTCCAATACTCAAAGACTCAAGACTCAAAACATGGAGTCAAATGTGTTTAAGATAGAAGAATTATAAAAAGTCTTAAGTATAATCAAGGAAGAACAACCAAATATGAAGAAATTCAAGCAAGCATGTATTCCAAGATTCAAATACTCAAGAACTCAAGAAAATGATTCCAAAGATTCAAGTACTAAAGAACTCAAGAAAAGGAATCCAACGTTCTCTATGTAAACGATCATACAGTGTTCCAAAGAGATATAAATCAAGGCAGAACAATCAATATGAAGAAAATCAAGTGATCAACGTCATCTCTGAAGATTTCAAATTCAACTAGCAAGCTGAAGAAGTGAAGTCACACCCGAAGTCAACTTCACCTGCGACTTGGGTTAAGTCAAGGACCAAGTCGACCCAGACTGAAACTTGAAGAAGCAGCGGACAGGCGAAGACGCACACGAAGTCGACTCCATCTGCGACTTGGGTCGCAACGGTCGGAAATTTTTTGAACATTGGCGCATTAAATGCACACCACCTACCTCCAAACATTCGGATTCTCTTGCAAATTATATAAGGCATTTAATATGAACGAGGAGGGTAGCTGAGAATTCATTAACTAAGCATAACTCTCATCTTCAAGTGCATTAAGTTATCAAGTCATCATATAGAAGAAGAACTTCGCTTCCAAACTGTCAAGAGCTGCTTACTGAATCATTAAGCCTACGTTACAAGTTCTTTGCGCAAAAGCTGCCTCTACGCAATAGTAACGTGTAGAAACTTTCTTTTGTTATTTCTTGTTGTATTAAACTTGATTTAGTTTAACTAAGATCAAGTAAGCAAAGTAGTGTGTGATTGGAGTGGAGCTCGTTACCTACTTGTGCTATGAATTGTTGATGCCCTCTAGAGCTAGAATTTAGAAGAAAGCAGTGACTTTAGTTATATTTGTGAAATACATAGTGGAACCTAAGTCACAAGAGGTGTGAGCTTGGAAAAGCAGAGTAGGGAAGGTTGCCCGAACTACTATAAAATCTTGTGTGTTGATTCTTATTTATGTTCTTTACACTATATTGCTTTTCATTTTGTTTCTTCATAAAGGGGACTAGATTAATTTGAGGTAAAGTTTCTGTTTAAGTTTTAAATTTTTTAAATACCTAATTCACCCCTCCCCTCTCGCGTAATTGCCATTAACTCAGGACCAACAGTGAGCTCTATGAGGTGCTATAACCCACTAATGCCATCAACCGTAACTTATTGAATCGTATGAAGATTGACCTAGAGGCATTTAGATCCGATCGACTACGAGAACAAATGAGAAATGAGTTTCAAGGCGCTCCAGCTCCACAAGCACCCCTAGTTGAGGAAGCTCACTTTGAAGATGAGGATCTGTCCCATTATGATCCTAATCCATCTTGACCTCCCGCTCCTCTAGCTCCCGCCTCGCCTGCATGCCGCGGATCCTGCTCGCCTCACGGGTCATGAGCAACCGATCATTTTGCCCATTCCCTAAATCAACCATCTACCTCCAAGGCCATTCTTGAACACTTAAAAGCCATGGAGAGCCGCATTTCCCAGCAATTAAGAGTCATCAATATTTTCTTAATGGAAATGTAGGGCCGTTGTGGCGCCCCAACCCGAGACGTTACATCCTTACCTCAGAATCTATCGATTGGTAAATGTGAATCAGGATTGTTACCTTGATCACGCAGTGGGTTCGTATTCGATATTTATCCACTTAATCCTAACTCCTTAGGATTTTATATCATGTCATACATTCAATTTTCAGCAAATGCTATTTTAGGCCATTATCTCATTTGAGAATTTCAAATCTCATCTCATAATCTTCATACTTAATCATATCATGATATTTCATGCCTTAGCACTTACCCATAAAAAATTTTCACCTTTTATGATCTCAAAACCATAACATAATTCGCATACAACATTAAATAACTATTTAATGTCATCATTCATATAACCATTCAACCCTTAGGTTCATACACAGGTAACTTGTAGAAATCCATTCAACCTTGAATCTCCACCTGTGCTCCTTACCTCATTCCTTTCACATGTCTATGGGTTTGGAAAACAAAACATGAGTTGAAATTCAACTCAATAAGCAAGCGTATATTTTCCAGGAAAGTCATTTTGAAAGCAACATTCTTTAAAAAAAAAAATTTCTCCATTCAGTAGAGACACTCAGCAAGTGATCAACTACCTACGGAGCAGAAACTTTTTCATAAACCTTTCATAAACATTCATGAAAACCATTCATAAATCCCAATTTTGGGCATTTTATAAACATTGGATGTGAAAATTCATCATTTTCATTCATGAAATTATCCTTTATGTGTCAGTATGCTAGCACGGGGAACATCCTTTCATGACATGATCCTTTCCATTTTTGGCGCTGGACCTTCCGACTTGACAACTTCAAGGGGGACTTCTTATCCACTTACTACCTCGACTAGTCAGCTTGACTTTCATTCCATGTATCACCTTTGGTCACCCCGGCATTATATACCTCCTATACATGATATCTTGTCGTTCTCATGCAGAGAATTCTTTGCACCATCCATTTGAAACATCATTTAAATCCATGCTTCATCACTTTTCATAAATACTTGTGAAACAGTAAGCAAATCACTTGTCATAATTGAAATAACATTTTAATACACATTGAAATAAATGAATGGTCATCCTTAAATACCTTAGAAAGCATTTAAAACAAAACTCATTTAGAAAGTTGCTTACTTAGCTTTCCATTTCGCTTATCCCTTTGCCTATACATATAAAACTGACATAGCATTCATATAATTTCTTTTTCTTGCATTCAACACATTTTTCCAACCCATAATTCATTAGCATACATAACACACTTGAATTCCAAGTTGGGTATACATATATCACATTTACTTGTGCATCATACCATCCATTCCTCATTATGTCCCCAAATAGGTAGAGTATTCATTCATAAACATAACAGCCATCCATAATTCATCATATGGAGGTTCATTACCATTCATTTATCATTTATCATTTATTTTTCACCTCTCCTACGTCCATGCTCATTCTAAGCATATGAATGACGTCTTAAGCTTCATACTCAAATCTCAACTTTTGAGATAATTTAGTAATCATTCATACAGTAACATTCTTATGTATTTCATCACATATTCATGCATATTTGCATTTTATCAACTTCACAAAAATCATACATCATCCATTCATGCTTAGCCTTCCACATACACCCATCTTACAACACATAACTTAGGTGTTTCTTAAAATTTCTCAAGTCAGCAATTTGTATCACAATTCAGTACGATTAAACCCCTTAATTAACAGATAAATTAGGGTTTATTTCTGAAATTTTAATCCATGTATTATAGGGTTCCAAAACATCAACTTTTGGACTCATGTTACACACTTTCAAAGCCTCTTTGAACATCCCTTTGCATATCTTAGAAAAAATCATATTGGGGGTAATCTTGTTTACCTCTAATAGGTTAAACCCTCATAATCACTTGTTTATATCCCATTATAAGTTAAATTTCATCACAAAACCTGAAATTAAACATTTATCTTGATTTATTCCTTAAGCTATCCATAATGCTGAATTCAGGCACATTGAATTTTCAAAATCTTTAATTCATATCAAATCAAGTATTTTTTATCTAAAATTATTACTATATCTTAATAACTACATGAATTAATCAAAATAAATATTTCTAGCAATAAATATTTATTATTTATATTTATTTTGATATTTTTACTCTGCTGAATAGCAGTAATCCTTTTCAAATAGCCTAAATCACTTAAATTATGGGGTATATTTATACCCATCAAAACCTAATTTTTATTTTTTTTGTGTGATTATAAATATGTCTTATATATCTTGTAAAATTTTCAGTTTACTATTCCTTTATAAAAATTATTAAAAATAATTTGGTGCAGCTGATCCTACCACCTGTTCAATCCTGTCCAGGTTGATTTTTCTGAATTTTTAATTTTCAATTTGAAAATTACCTAAGTACTAATGTGATTATTTAGTGATGTCAAAGTTCAAATATTCAAAGATCAAAAGATTGGCAGGCCAAGTCACATGCCAAATCGACTTAGGCATCGACTTCAAAGCTCAAAATCTTGACAGTGTTGAAATCTAGACTTTTGGATAGATGAAGTCGCAACCGAAGTCAACTTCGCATATGACTTTGGTGAAGTCATAACACTAAGTTGACTTCACCTGCGACTTAGGAATCAAAGATAAGAGTTGAAGCTGACAGTGTGAAGTCGCATTTCAAGTGAACCTCATCATGCGACTTGGGTGAAGTCGCACCTGAAGTTGATTAAGAGTCTCAACTTAAATGAAAATTAAAATTAAGATGTTCCTAAACTCCTCATTCAAAAAGATGAAGTCCAAATTAATAGATAAGGACAAACTTGAGCCAAGATCGCCTAACATTTTTATCAAATGATCAAGGAATAGTGAACAAGCGCAAATACATTAAGAATGAATAGAACTAAAGCTCAAATAAAGAATTATACACATGAAAATATGAAAAAGAAAGGAAAGACAAACAAACAAAGAAGACCGCATTGAGTCAAAGTTCCAAAAAATCAGATAGATGATGAAGTCGCAATTCAAGTCGACTCCACTTGCGACTTGGGTCAAATCTAAAGACCAAGTCGACTCAATTATGGAACTTGACTAAAGAGGTAGAGGACCAAAGTCGTATCCAAAGTCGACTCCAGTCTGCGACTTCAGTAAAGTCACATCTGAAGTCTGCTCTAGTCTACGACTTGAATGAAGTTGTATCCCAAGTCAACTCCAAGTGCGACTTGAATCGCAATGGGCAAAAAAATTTGAACATTGGTGCATTAAATGCATGCTATGTACCTCCAAACGTTCAAATTTCCTCTTCCATATTTAATACACTTCAAATGAACAAGGGAGATAAGAGACATAACATTGATTGAATTCAATTTCCTCATTCTCTAGCATTTATGTGATCTAAAAGAAATTCTTCAAGAAGAACTTTGTGTCTAGCTGTTAAGTGCTGAACTATTTCATCATCAACTTCTTCTACAAGTTCTTCTTTGTGCAAGAATTTGTCTACAGAACTGTAAAGATATTGTAAAGTATAGTATCTTTCTTTATTTATTAATCATTAGTGTTCCACTTGGTTTAGTATTGGAAATTAAGACCAAGTGAAGCCAAAGTTGCGTGTGGTTGAAATGTAACTCATTACCTACTTGTGCTGAGTTTGTATAAGACCCCCTATAGCCAAAATCTAGAAGACAACAAGGGCTCTGTTATATTGTTATCCTATTTAGTGGAACTCAAGACACTAATGTGTGTTCTTGGAGAAGTGTAGTAGGGAAAGTTGTCCTGAACTACTATAATTTCTTAAGTTTTATTGTTTACTGCTGACATATTTCATTTTTTCATTCGAGGATGTTAAAACTCTCAAGGGATTAAGCTTTCCGGTAACAAAAAAAAATTTTCAAGACCCAATTCATCCCTTTCCTCTTAGGCTTTACTATAAACTCGGGACCAACAATGTGAAATCTTAGATCCTAGGTCTTCGCATCCTTTTACTTTTAAGTTGATGAAAATATAAAGTCCAAGGTGACTCCTGGGGAAGGTAAATTCCAAAATGTTGAAGGAAAATGAATTATTATCGTGAAAGCAAAAGATGAAAATTCTAAATTTATTCATGATGTTTTCTATGTTTCTAGACTGGCCCAAAATTTATTAAGTGTGGGCCAACTTGTTCAGAAAGGCTATATATTGAAATTCGAAGATGGAAAATGCCTCATTATTAATAAGCAAAAGAGGCAATTAATTGTTGCAGTGAAAATGACTTCCAATAATGTATTTCCTCTTATATGCCTCCTACTCAAAAATATGCATTAAATTGCAAAAATGTGGATGACTCTACATTATGGCATCTGAGATTTGGGCACTTAAACTTTAATAGTTTGAAAATGCTCAAATAAAAGGATATAATTATTGGGCTTCCGTCTATTTCAAATATGAAAAGGTATGTGAATGCTGCATATATGGCAAAATGCATAGATCGCTATTTCCTAAGTTATCCTGGAGAACTAAAGCACCTTTGGAGTTGGTTCATGCTGATATATGGGGGTATTCTCAAAATATATCTCCTCATAGAAAAAGGTACTTCCTTCTCTTCCTTTATGATTTTACACCTATAATGTGGGTATACTTTCTTGAGCAGAAGTCAGAAGAATTTTCTTATTTTATTCAATTTAATGAACTTGTTGAAAAATAAAGTTGGCATTATTTGAAATATTAAGAACTAATCGTGGGAGAGAATTTGCAAGTCATCAATTTGATAAATATTGCATAGTAATGGCATAAAAAGAGATTTCATAGTTCAGCATACACTAGAAAAAATGGTGCGGCTGAAAGGAAAAATAGAACGATTGTTGAAATGACCCGTAGGATTATGCAACGTAAAAACATGCCAAAGGCCTTTTGAGCCGAGGTTATTAACACAACCATTTATATTATCAACGGATCCCCCACAAAGGCAATTCTTGATATGACATCTTATGAGGCTTGGCATAAAAGAAAGCCTAAAGTGTAGCATTTTAAAATCTTTAGGTGTCTTGGATATGCACACATACCAAATGAAAATAGAAAGAAATGGATGAACAAGAGTAAAAATGTTTTTTATTTGATATAGTGATGAATCTAAGGGCTATCGTCTCTATAAGTCTGGTGCTAAGCAATTAATTATCTCAAGAGATGTCAATTTTGATGAAATGGAATCTCAACCTTGTAATGAGCCTAAAAAATTAGGGCCACAATTACATTAAGAGGATGAGAAGAAAAATGATCAAAGCTGAAGTTCTCCATTTACATCTCCAAGGGCTGATTCAAGCCCTAGTTCTTCATCTTCAAACTTATCTCCTTCAAGGAAGTGACAATCCTTGAAAGATATTTATTGGCTTTGTGATGTGGCATTCTTTATATGTGAGCTATAAAAATTTCAAGATGCTATAAAAGAAGAGCATTGGATTGATGCTATGAGTGAGAAGATGAAAATGATTAAGAAAAATCAAACTTGGACGTTGGTTGACAAACCACAAGACTAGGATATTATTAGATTGAAATGGATTTATAAAATCAAATATAATGAATATGGCTCTATTCAAAAATACAAAGTCAGGCTAGTAATTGATTGTACAGAAACATTTACCCCAGTTATGCATATAGAAACTATTAGAACTGCGCTTGCTCTCGTTGCACTGTTAAAGCTACAGGTTTTCTAATTGAACGTCAAATCTACCTTTCTCAATGGGAAAATTGAATAAGTATATGTAGAGCAACTGAAAGGTTATATTATTGAAGATAAAGAAGACAAAGCATACAAGCTATGTAAGGAATTATACGGTCTAAAGTAAGCTCCAAGAGCTTGCAATAGCAATATTGATAATTATCTTCTTAGCATGACCTTATGAGAAGTGCTAGCGAGCCATCACTCTATACACTTATACTTATACGTGGATGATCTTATATATATGGGTACCAACCAATAGATGGTTGAGGATTTCAAGAAGACTGTGATGCAAGAATATGAGTGAAAGATCTCGATATTATGAAATATTTTCTTAGTATGCAGGTAAAACAATATCCAGTTATGATATTTATCTCCTAAGAAAAATCTACAGATGATATATTAGATAAATTTAACATGGCTGGCCACACCAATAACCATGAATGAAAAATTAACCAAAGATGATGGAAAGGAGAAGGTAGAGGAAACTATCTATAGTAGATTGGTTGGATCTCTAATATATTTAAACAACATTAGGCCAGTTATTATTCATGTAGTCAGTCTTGTCTTTAGATTCTAAATAAATGTCAAAGCCAAGTAAGCTACATTTTGTAGCAGCCAAGAAAATTTTAAGATATATCCAAAGTATGAAAAATCATGGTATTCTATACAAGTTAGGAGAAGACTTTAGCTTATTTAGTTAAATAGACAATGATTGGGCTAGTTGTATAGATGATCAGAAAAGCATGAACGATTATATATTTTCTCTTGGATTAAATATTATCTCCTGACCATCAAAGAAGCAGAATATAGTGTCGTTGTCTAGCCAAAGTAGAATACGTCACAACAACAAGTGCAGCATGCGAAGCAGTATGGTTGAGAAAAATTCCACAAGACCTACGTTACCAAGTGGTGTCTCCTACAATCATCTATTGTGATAATATGTCCTCCATCATCATTAACTAAGAATCCAGTCTTCTACATTTGTTTCAAGTATACCAACATTTGTTATTACTTTATTTGAGAGCTTGTTTCAAAAGGCAAAATTCAACTACAACTTTGCAAAACAGAGGAGTAGTTGGCGGACTTCTTCACAAAAGTTATTCCAACAGAAAAATTTTCATAATTCAAAGAACAAGTTGGTGTTATAGATTTTTCTTGATTAAGGGGGGTTGTTAAAATTGGATAGCCCAAAAAAAGCTGGTTTTGGGGCATGTTTGTGGCAACAAGTCTAAGT
>JAXCLR010008295.1:0-14290 GCA_035584095.1 Annona squamosa | reverse complement strand
TTAATTATTTTTTCACATTTTTCTATACAAACTACCCTACTTTTTAATTATTTCTACACAACTATCCATACAACTAATCTATCTATTTTAACTTTATTCTCTTTATTCTTCATCATTACTCCTATTATATCATATCATTTTCTATTAATTTGACAACTTCTACTCCAGTAACTTTTATCTCCAACCAAATACACCCGTATACTATGCATTTTTTTTTGTTATACACAGGGTGCGTTTAGCAATCCATAAAAAATGTCAACTTAAAACTTTTCAATCTAAAACTTTTCACTCTCCATCACTATCATATTTTTTTCACATTTTTCTATACAACTACCCTACTTTTCAATCATTTTTATACAACTATCCACACAACTAACCTATTTATTTTAACTTTATCCTCTTTACTACTTATCATTATCCCTATCATATCACATTATTTAACAATTTTTATTTCTCAAAACTTTTCATCAAAAGTTTTATTCGTTATCAAACACACTCACAAAATACTGTGCACTCAGATTAAGAACAATGGAAAAAAAAAACGGTAGGGAGTTCGTCAGCGTCTTTTGAAGTGACAACGAGATGGCGACCCAGCACCAAATGCCTCAAGAATCCCAAACAGATTCGTCGCTTGATATTAATGCCCATCACAGCTGGTCATTGTTGTGTATTGCAGGTTATATGACGCAACACCAATTTCGTCGGCAGATAGTTTGGAGTTGTGGTGGTGATTGCTGTTTATTGCAGTGTTCATAAATGCAACACCAATTTCGTCTGCGGGCATGGAACATGAATGCCATCACAATATTGGGGTTGACAAGACGTATTAAATACTTGTTTCGCAGGACGGACAAGAAGCGGTTAAAAAAATAATAAAATCCAGCCCCAAGTACATAGCCCAGTTCCTGCCACATGAAAAATTCAATTCATTGTATTTTACACCATTTATGATAAGCCCGGTGCATTTGTGTGTAAATTATAAAAAATACTTATATCTATTTATACATATATTAGAATATAACAATATTTTATAGGATTATTTATCCACACATTATTGATATTTTAGGTGATTTAAATGTTGAAAAACTACCTTAAAGTTGATATTTTAATATTGAACCATTTTATTATGTTGATTTTACACATTTATAAATGAAACCCATATATAGTGACATTAAAAAAATAAAAAGATTTCTAGAATACTATAAATGATGCTAAATACAATTAATAAAATGGATTTTTTTATCAATTATCAAGATTTTAAAAATAGAAGAGATTTTATAGAAGTGTCTCTAATATACCATTACATTTAAGGGGCGACATTTGGTTAAATTTAATAATTTTTATATAAAATGTAGCAGAAACTATTGTTTAATACAATTATTAGAATTTAGCTACAAATAGTAATAAATTTTTAACTACAAGTAATACAAGATTTAGTTTTAGCTAACCAAATTAAAATTCGGAACAAAAAATGTGGCCACGTATAACGAAATTTTGTTGTAGCGTATGCCAAGTTGATAACTATGTTAGTAACTTATTTATGGGAATTTATTATAGGTTAGACGTATGTCTCTGCAAGGAAATTATGGTATTAGTTTATTTTTGTGTCTTTCCTTTAACAGGTATGCAAAAAATGCAGTATTATTCATTTATTATTGAATTGATATCATGCCAAAAATTTTGCATTTAGCAACAAAAAAATTGTTGCAAAAATAGCAGATATTTAATCTACTTAGGAGTTATTAGCAACAAAGTTCTTCTTTCAAAATTCATTGCAAGTTTGTCTTTTGCAATAAGATAAGTCATTGTAAATACGTCTTTTGCAACATGATGAAGCTGTTGCAAATGATTCTCACCTAGGGTCATTCAAGAAAAACCATGTCCATTAATCGTAGTTAACACTATTTATATTTGCATCGGTATTCAAATGATGTTGATATTTACTTTTTAAGATAGGAGGTATTTGGTTGAAGATAAAAATTTTTGATGAAAAGTTTTATTTCAGGGTAAATATTGTCAAGTTTGATAGAAAATGATATGATATGATAAAGATAATGATGAGGTATAAAGAAAATAAAATTAAAATAGATAGATTTGTTAAATGGATAATTATGTGGAAATGATTGAAAAGTAGTGCTATTTATACGAGAAAACATAAAAAAATAATTAAAAAATAAGATAATTATGGAGAATGAAAAGTTTTAAATTGAAAAGTTTTGGTTGACATTTTTTGTGTCTAAACAAACACACCCACCGTGAAACCGGAATCATCGTGCAAAGAAAGGACTAGTTTTGTCGCAGGAGCCTTTTTTATTCTAATAATTTTTAGCTTGTCTTATAATATATAATTTTACCTTATTTTTTATAGCCTGCTAATCTTTTAAAGTCATCCGTACATCTGGCCTAAAAACTTAATTTTTTTAAAATTTTTTTATGGGTAAGTAAATCTAGGTGTATTAAATTTATAAATCAAGTTTTACCATTTTTTAATTTTTTAAGTATTTTTTTATTTTTAAACACAGTGACATTTTCGTAATTTTCCGAAATCCAAAAATTACGAAAATGTCAATGTGTTTAAAAATACAAAAAAATACTTAAAAAATCCAAAAATGATAAAACTTCGTTTATAAATTTAATACACATAGATTTACTTACCTATGAAAAAAATTTTAAAAATTTGTTTTAAAATTTTTTTTGGGCCGGATGCACGGCTTCGGGCTTCAAAAGATCAGGATCCTTACTATTTCTCTACGTCCATATTATATCATATCAGCAGGGGAGGCGAGCCATGCTTCTCAAACGGAAGACTAAACACCTATAGTTCGAGAAACAAAGCTGTCACTGAGATTTAATCCCGAACCAGCCGTCAAGCAGGCCATCACTGGTACCAATCGGTTCAAGACAGAGACAACATTCTCGTCATAGAGTAATCGATTTAATAAAATATACAAACTAGACAAAGATCAAAAGTATTCAAGAGATCCAGGTTTTGATTACTCTGCTCAGTCTGTTACGAACGAATGCTTTCAAGTCCTAGTCTGGGATCATATATGTACTAAAGATGCTTATTTCTCAAAGAAAATATATTTTTCATTTTTTACGTTTTAAGTTTACAGAAGCACTTTGCAGTTTGTACACAACACCTTTTCACTCTCCTTACTCTGAAACGATTGCTTTCAAGTCCTCTGTTTAGTTGGCTTGTTGAAAGAGAGAGCATTGTATTAAGTTTGTTCGTGACATTAAAAAATTAACGCGTTGTAAGAGATTCATCTGCAATGGAACCTACAGTAGAATGGACAAAAGTATTTGTATTGAACTACTACACTATTGAGGCGTGACCACCATTGGCCAGCCATAGGTGGGCTCCAACTGCGTTTGACGGTTTAACATTTTTTTTAAATTTTTATAAACACGTTAATTTAAGTGTAATTATTTTTTACTATCTTTGATATATTTATATTTTTTGATTTTTAAACACAAAATATTATGGTAATTTTTCAGAAAAAAAAAAATTGGGGCCTAATTGCGGTCGGATGTGAGCACTGATCCTTTCCGACCGGTGATTTCACACTGGTCAAAAAATATATTTTTTTGTTTTTTTGAAAAATATTTTTATAAACATGTTAATCTAGTTATATTTAATCTATAACCAAGTTTTACCATTTTTAGATATGTATATATATTTGTTTTGAATTTTTAAATATAGAGGTATTTAAGTAACATGTTTAATTTTATTAACTTGGCTGAAATTTTTTTTTATTGGTATCTATTTTTTTGAGATCAGGTATTACAACATAGTCATGAGATATTCTTACAAATTTCTTAATAACATTCTTATAACCATCTTATTAATCAACTTAAAATTTTCCCAGGAAAGAAAATAACACCACCTACACTGCTACCACACACATTTCTACCATTCGAACAGTAGATGCTCAGAAGACAGGGCAGTCTTCTGACCACTGAGGCATAATCTATTTTATATTTATCTCATTATCTATTACAATCAAATGCCGTCGTATAAAATTTGACGACAAAGCTACACCACAACAATCTCAATGGTGGCCGGCGGTGTTAAAATCGGCCTAGCGCTCAACTGGCCTTCGTCCAAGAGTTTCGATGGCTAAATTAATTGCTCTTATCTGTTAACGTATTGAGACCAACAAAGCACACGCAGCTATTATTATTAAGAGGTACTTATTATGTTGAGAGGTTCACGACATCTGTCGTCATTAACTTCTATTAAAAAAGAAATTGCTAGCTTGATATAATTCTGCCCTGAGAATCAGAATATCCGCGTCAAACCTTGGATTGTAATTCATCTCAACCGTTTATTAAAATATCCGTGTCAGATTGAAGTAAAGGTGTAATTAATAATGCTTTTTAATCAATATAAAGAAATAATTTAACCATCGAAAAATTCATTTTCCTCATCGTTATTAATATTTTCAATCACTAGTTCGTATGATCTGCTAATACTATTTATTTAATCATTATTCTTAATTATATCTTTTTTATTTTTCTCTTTTTCTCTACTTTTTCGTTTCGTCCCTCCCTTTCACACTGCTTTCAGCGCAATGCCATTTTTCGAGATTCTTTGAGCTTGTGCAGCGCTCAAGAGACACCTCTAAACTTACTTGCACAAGGCACATACCAGCAAGGAATTAAAATTTAAAAGGGGAAATGCAAAATCGTGAAATTTTATTAGCAACGATGCACAGCACATGAAGAAAGTTACCAGCAAGAAATGAATGATAGGATGGGATGGGATGGGATCGACCAAACAAAGTTCTTGAATGGAGGATCGAGGAACAAGGAAAATTCCACTCGGTTGGAAGTCGTGAAGAGCTGCTATGATGTTTCTGCGTGGGATCCCCAGACTTGTCCTCTCCACAAGCATGCAAGTAGGCAATTAATCATATAAATGAGAAATTTAATTAATTAGGTCCATTTAATTCATTTCAAACCCTTCAATTCACGAGCAGCTGCTGTTGCTTCGTTACTGTTCAATGGAAGATTGCTTCTGCGTGTCATCCCATTGACTCAATCTCTTCACTGCCTCCTCAACCTATAATCCACAGCAACCACACACCAAAAATGTATTAAATTTCTTGAATTTCCACTCATAGTTAATTATTAGTCATTGATTTTTCAAAAGCATTTTAAAAATTCTCTCATGCTAACATTGGCCAAATTCTATAATGTCTTGATGGCGATTGGGTAAAGCCGTCAACGTTAATTCGTTAAACTTTTAACTTCTGCAAAAAATAATAACGATAGAAAAATCGTGACAAATAGAACTGACTGAAAAAGAATGGCGTATGATGATGGATGATGATCGATGATGATAATAAGTACCTCTTTGTTCCAATCCGTCTTGTAAGTCACCCATATCAAAATAAGAGTCTGCATCACTGTGCCGCCGATCATTCCAGACCATATTCCCTGCATATGCGGCCATATGAGCCAGATTTCAATGCTCCGAGGACAAAAGTGCAAGTCAAAAGATTATGCATCCAGACATTCAAGAAGCGCTGATGGATGCTATCCATAAAAAAAAAAAAAAAAAAAAGCGCCGATGGAGAAATGATCCAAATCCAACGATGCTTTAGAGATCATAGTCCAAAGATGAGGTGCCCCTCCGACGGTTGCAATCCAGTTATCGGAAAACGACAACGCACATCATTTTAGGGGGAAGATGTTGAAAATGTCACTGTTATTGGATGTGACGTGGGGGGATCTGGACGCTTGCCTTTCGTGGACATGAAAGAGAGTATTTTTTTCTTTACTTATTTTAGTTGTTAATTATTACTATATTTTTAATACTATTTTATTTTTATTCACTACAGAGTAAACATTATTTTACTTATATTAAAGACATCGACCGTTTACGCTCCTCAATAAATAGAATAAATAAAGAAGGAAGAAAAACTAGATACTTTCAATAATGCAAAAGATACTCAATAGATACCATAAATAAAGAAGGAAGAAAGACAAACTAGATACTTCCAACAATGTAATAACTAAAGTTGGTCCAAAAAAAAAAAAAAAAGATAAATAAATTTTCGGTAAAAATGTAAGCAAACTTTAAAAGATAATAAAGTATTATATTAAAAAAAAAGATAATAAAGTAAATGAGAAGGGCATGTTGTTAACCATAATAAAATAGATTAAATTAATTATGAATTAAAATAAAAATGAACGTTTTTGTTTAGAAAGATATATAAATAACGTTAAAAAATTTAAAAACCAAAAAGAAAAGTCCACTGCCTACCTTAGCTCCAAGGTTGAACTTGAATCCCAGCAAGGCACCGAGCGGAACTCCAACAACGTAATAGCATCCCACGTTTACGTACGCCACAAACTTCTGCCATCCGCACCCAACAGCCACACCTTATGTACAAGAAATTTTAAGCGAATATTAATAATATATATAGAAATAAAATTTTCCAGCCATAGAATTAAGGGATTATTTGATTGACGGATGATCCCATGCGTCGGCCTTGGGATCCATTTTAAATTTTTTTTAATAAATATGTAAAATTAAGTGTATTTAATTTATACATCAAGTTTTAACATTTTTAGATATTTTTAAGTATTTTTAGTTTTAAATATAATGACACTTTGTAATTTTCTACCTTTTTTAAAAATCGAGAAATAATAAAATGGGTCCCACCTGCCCCATGCGGCCGCATGGGATCATTTCTCCATTTGATTAAAAAATTGTAACTATTTGAGAAGACAAAGATTAAATAATTTAAGATAATTGAATGCGTCTGGTGGACCGACTGGTGACTACCGAGATGAAATGTGAGTTTTTTGCAAAATAAACCTTATAGTTTTACTTAATTGCAATTTAGACAGTATTATTTGGATATTTTCAAAACAGATATTGTAAGTTTTATCTGTCAAAATTTTACAAAATATACTCAAAAGTTGACGCGCATAGAAATCAATGTTTGCTTTTTGTGATATTTTGAGAATTAAAGAATCTATTTTAAAAATACCTAATTAACTCACATGTATATAAAGTATAATCCCAAACAACGCGATTGGAATATTAGAATAAACTAAAAATACATATTTATATTAGACATCTAATGGACAAAATAAATATAATAAAAAACCTAAGAAGGTCAAAATTTTAAATGCATTTCTCATTTAGAAATAATTTTTAATAAGAAAATAATCACGCAAAACGTGGTTGTACCGCATAGCTGATTGAATGCAAGGAAATGCGGAAATGGAATCGTAGATACCGGATAGGACGGGCTGAATGCCATTGAGGAGAAGCGTGAGAGCGAGCAAGGGGCAGAGATCCGATACACCCTCCGCCACTCGTTCTCCCCCGGTGAATGCATAGCTCATCTTGTGCCGGAAGACCAACGCAAGGACGGCCGCGATGACCGAGATGACGAACGACAATATGGTGACTATCACCACTGAGAAGGCTGTAGACCTCGGATTTCCGGCTCCAAGCTCATTGCTGACCCTCACGCTGTATACATGCACGCACACACATAATCAGACGCGCGCGCGCACATATATATTTGGGCTTTGTTATAAAAAAACAAAATATTTCAATACAATTGGTTGTAATTTAAAGCTACTTGATTTATATTTTTTTTCACATTCAATCCATCTATTATGTTTAAAAGTATTTATTTAACTTATATATAGAAGATAAATAGAGAAAAGGACAAAGCAGCAGCTTACCTTGCGGCGGCGTTCAAACCCACAGAAATCATGAAAACCCAACCTTGGATCGTCATGCTGTCCGTCACCACAAGAGTAAAGCAACACGTCAGTAGGATAATAATGAACATGGCTTAGGTGAGATGGTGATGTGTACAAAACGAGCACGTCGCCAAACCAGAAACCAACGACATGGCTTCAATGAGAAGGTGATAGGAAGACAAAGAACAGCCGTCATAATAGAAATTAAGTACATGAATTCTATAAGAATGTAGCAAGTAGAAAAGATCAGATCAAACAAGAAATCAAAGACCCGATCAAGAAATAATAATAATAAAGAAGGGATGGCTCGCACGCAAGCTTTGACTAAGAAAAGGAAACAAATCTTTTCGGGTACGTGCGGTGGGTGCATTGGGTTCCCACCTTTTTGATTCGTAGTTCTAGAATTGTGCATTAAGACATCCTATTTGAATTGCAAGGGGCTTTATATGTGGAAGTTAAAAACAAAGCCGGCTTACTGCATCTAGCCGGGCAAAGCTGGATCGTCTGGGTGTCTTTCAAAACAGCCGCTACCGTCAGTCAGGAAGGGATCATGCGCCGGTTCCACCAAAACACCTGACCTCATGCACACGCATATATCCCTGAATTCCTCTCAAAAGATCATACGGGTTTTGCCATATCCATGCCTCAAGTTCTCCAATTTTACAGTTACTTTCTACTTTACCTCTCAATTATGTTACTGTGCAAAAAATAAGTCTCAATTCTGCATAGTCATACTTCAGACTGGATATATATATATATTTTTTGATGATTAAGTTAAATGAAAAATACGTACCCTTTTATGCAATTGCACAATATTTGGAGACTATCATCCACCCGTATACTGACTATCAGACACTCAAGAAAATGAAAGGCCATTATCATGATATAGCTTTTCTATGTTTTTCAATTTTTTATGTAGGGCTCTGATAAATTGTGTTAAACTTGAGATATGAATATCCAAGATTAAGAATATGGGTAAAAGAGAACAAAATTATAAATCCTATCCCAAAGATGTGTCCGGGAACAACATTATTTTTTCAACTTTGCCTATATATTTACAATTATTCTGTATATTTTAATTCTATTTATCATTTCACATTATTAGTATAATGTTTAAAATATTTTTAAAATTTTTCCAGAATCCCCCCAAATTCACATGTGTGTGGGTGCTCCGACACGAGTGATTGAATAAATCAAAGTGACAGAGGTGTAGGCAGCAAACAACGACGGTACGACTCGTGAGGTACGGGCGTGCGTGCGGTGGCCAAAAAAACACACGTGAGGTGCCTGACACATGTTTCCGTTTCAGCTCTCCACCTATCCAAGTGGCGGAAAGGCAGCATTTATTTCTTCCCATGGCACTTACGAGGGGACGTCTGGGAATGTAAAATCGGCGGGAAATACGGTATCCGGTGGGTTTAGAAAATATAATATTTTTAACATTGCGTGATTATACGAAATGATTTGAATAAAGTTAAAATAAATAAATTTATTGAAAGATAACTGATAAGAAAAATGATTAAAATACAGAGATAAAAGTAAAAATACGGTGACGATTGCGTAGAAATAATTAAAAAAATAAGATAATTATATAAAATATGAAAAAATTAATTTTAAAATAAAATAGTTATAAAAAGTGAAAAAATTTAGATTAAAAAATTTTATACTTTGCATTTGTCTAGGACAGCCCAACTTTGATCCGGACGGAGGGGATTTGTTTCTCCATTATATTCTGGTGGAACTTTATATTTGGTGCAGCGAAAATTGTGCTTCCAAAATTAAGTTGTAAAAATGTTTCAGAAGTTATTATGATACAAATTAAGATGATTATAAATATATACTAATAAAAAAATATTAGTTTAACATTATCTACGCAGTACCGAATACGCCCTTTAATCTAAGGGTGCTTTTGTTTAGGTTAAAAAACTTTTCAATCTAAAACTTTTCACTCTCTATAATTACTTTATTTTTAATTATTTTTTCATATTTTTCTATACAAACTATCCTACTTTTCAATCATTTCTACACAACTACCCATACAATTAACTTATCTATTTTAACTTTATTCTCTTTACTCCTCATAATTACTCATATTATATCACATTATTTTTTATTGATTTGACAACTTCTACTCCACAAACTTTTCATCCAAAGTTTTATCTCCAAACAAACACACCCTAAATTGGTTTCAAATTCAAATCGATTGAAAATCAGCCGTCTTAGTTACCACGCTGTCATCACCTGCGCAGTGAATTCTCGACCTATTCTAATTTACCGCTAAACTGGTTTGACCCTCCTCTACAGCTGTACCACACGCAGATGTCATTCATGAACCACCACGCCCAACAATCATTTAAACAAACGTAAACACAAGATTCAAGTTAATTTTTCGTGGGTAATGATTCAATAATACGTCCGAAAGCATAGAGGTCCTATGCTCCCGTACCCACTTGATTTTTTAAGTTTACAATATTTTTAAATTTTAAATTATTTATCCATGATTCCAAAAATTACAGTATTGCAAAATTTTCTATGTTATGTTTATACTAATATAAATTTTAAAATATAATATTTATAAATTTACTCTCAAAAGGTGTTATTTTTAATAAATATAAGTTTTTCAATTAATTTATTTTTAATAGCATGATAAATTAATTACAAAATATATTTCAGAATTAAAATAAAGAGTAAATATAAAGTGTCCATACATAACAGTATATCTTATAAATATCAAACGTCATAATTAAATATCAAATCATGTGACTATCAAAACTCAAATCTTCAGCTCTATAAAAAAAAAAAAAAAAAACTCAAATCTTCAAACATTAATTATGACCCACTCATGCATATTTTTATTTGTTAGGTTTTTTAATATTCTAAATGAAAAATTAGGATAAAGTAGATGAAGGGCTTTGATATTATCAAATTATTGTAATTTGTATGTCACATAAAAAATCCTCCTCCTCCAGCTCATGACCTAAATATTCAATTTGGATTATTTTATATTAAAATATTAAGCCATATTTATATTATTTCACACGTGTATAAAAAAACCCGAAGTATAAGCCAGGCAAATCTTACCCTTCCTACCAATCGGGGGGGACCTTTCCCAAAGCTCAAATGAAAAATACAGGTTAGACCTCAGTGCCTCACCTTAACCATCCAAACTGCCTAGACATCAGAGACCGGCTTGGGATCCTAAATATACCACGTGATTTAAAATATATGCAATATTTTTAATACAACTAATTTATTTTTTAATAATGAAGATAATTCAAGCGGGTTGCGCCAAACCTTAACATGATTGGATTGAATTCATGACAGTAAATCGTTAATACAAGATATTAAATAATTTAAAAGTCATATTAAAATTGAATAATTTTAATTAAAAAATTTAAAAAGATAGAATCGTCTTTTGATGGGGCAGATAATGATGATTTTAATAGAAAAATTATGACGAAATATTATGGATATAAGAAAAAATTGACAAAATATTATATTTATATTAAAAATTAGGTGCAAATATGGTCGATAAAAAAATTATCCCTTATTTCTCATTATTACTTTTATTAATTTGTTTATTTTTTTCGAAAACTTTTACGCCACCACCTTTTCAGTCAAAAATTTTATAACTTGGCGGGAGGCAGTCTTAATAAAAAAATATTTCAGCCGGCCAAAAAAAAATTACTGTGAAATTCAACGCAGGATTTTGGAATGGGCAACAGCTAGCTGGGTATGCAGCTTCTTACCATATAGAGAGCGAATCCAGCGCCAGCTCTGGGTTGGGAAGCAGACCAGCCAGCAAGACAAGAACCTGAAAATACCAAGTCTCCAAGCAGAGCATCACAGCCGACGCCGCCGAGAGCTTGAAGAACTCGCCGAGGCCGGAGAAAGCCTGCGTCGTGAAACCTGCCCACGTATACTTGCAGCGGTCGCTGGTGACGATGTAGACGAACTGGGCGATGACGATGATCCACCAGGAGAGGCTAAGGACGAGGGAGGCCCCCAGCAGCCCCATGTTGAGCTTGTAGATGGCGACCCAGCTGAGGAGAAGGTGTAGGAGAAGAGTGGCGGTGGAGATGTACGCGCTGGGAGCCACGATGCTCTGCGCCTGCATGAACTTTTGGATGGGGAAGTTACAGGCGTAGGCGAAAATCTGCGGGATTAGGCCGAAGACGAAGAGGGCGGCGGCGGAGGCTATCCGCTTCGACTCGCCCAGCAGGATTAGGAGGGGCTCGGAGAAGACGTAGATAACTGTAAGCGGGATTCCGGTGAGGGCGAGGAGGATGGTGGATCGCTGGAGGTAGACGCCCAGCATATCGAACTTGCGGGCTCCGTACGCTTGCCCACACAGCGTTTCCACGGCGCTTCCCATGCCCAGCTGAAAGAAACAGAGCAATCACGCAACAAAATTATGAAAAATCCACTCACTTCAAAAATAATAAACATACCCACAAAAAGCGAGAGATTACCATGAGTCCGTAGGCGAAGATCTGGATGCCGGTGTTACCAAGAGAAGCGGCGGCGAGCTCGAGGTTTCCCAGATGGCCGGAGAACATTTGGGTGGACATGGACATGATGTAGTTGATCATGTAGACGACAACGGCGGGGCCGGCGAGGAAGAAGAGGAGTTTGAGCTCAATCCAGGTGGCGTAGCGGAGGCGGGTCCTCCAAGGCAAGTGTGTGTCGTTGAGGATGCGCTCGAGACGGTCGGCGGGGCCGTGGCTCCCCGTCCGCTGCGGCAGCAACGGTGGCGGTTGCAGGTCGCATGATTTTAGGAGTGGCTCCTCCCCATCTCGGTATACAGAAGAACCCATGCCCCCTCTGCCCTGGAATTCTTCACCGCAGGGGGGTTGGGTGGGTGTGTAGAGAGAGAGAGAGAGAGAGAGACGGCGGGAGTGCAAGAAGCCAGGCCAGCTTGTTATAACGCACTAATAAGGAATTGGATGGAAGGCCACTGCGGATTGATCTGGCAGTCTGGCATGGCCGACTAATTCGGGTCGTCCAGCCAACTACATGGATTGTCGAGTTAATGGCAAGCACGGCGGGGAAAAAAAAGAAAATTTAAGGTTGTAGTTGTCATTAACGAAATTCTTCAAAGAAATTTTTTTTATTATAAATTTTTTTGAAATAGAAAAGTTAAGTGATATGATAGAAATACTTATATGAAATAAAGAGTATAAAGTTAAATAAGATAATTATATGAGTAGCTTGAAGAAATAATTGAAAAATAAAATAATTGTATAGAAGAATGAAAATAAATTATTAAAACTATAATGGCTGTGGAGAATATACTTGAAAAATAAAAACATGATATAAACCTAGACATCTAATTTCATCTAATTTATCTTTTAATTGTGTCATATACTTTTTGTGCAAAATTTACATATATCAACGAATTTTATCTTTAATTTCATTTATATTTACAAATTTTTAAAATTTCATAATATACTTACTTATTTTGCCAAAAATTCCATTTATACCTATGTCATTTGGAATCTATTAAAGATGTCAATAAGTCTTTATAAAATAATGAAAATGTCTGTTCATAATTATGATTTCATAGTTAAAAATTTATATTCAAATGGATTTTAGTACTTTTACCACTACAAAATTATATATTATTTAAATACAAATTTTTAATTTTAAGCAAAATGACCTCAAGTTATATTAAGAAATTAAATATATTCATTATTTCACTGGGGTGCCAATAACTCATTTAATAGATTCTTAATAACGTGTATATAAGTAAAATTTTAAGTAAAATATATAAGTAAATTTAAAATTTTTAAAAATTCATGGATATAAATGAAACTAAAAATAAAATTCACGAGCATATATAAAAATTTCCCCTTTTATTTACTTTATACTTACTTACTATTTTATTGTTTATTTCCTTTGCCGTTCGTCGGCGGTGACCGCATTGTGGGATACGCCGCGCCGCGCCGCGCCGCGCTCGTTGTGGTTAGCGGAGCCGGTTGACATGCAGAAGCACAATACGTCCATAAGCTGGAAGAAAAATCATCATATGATCCAACGTCATTAGTGACATCTGGCCCACATCTATTTTTTTTTTTTTGAAAATGTATTATTTATTTAATTTTATTTTAAGAAAAGTACAATATAATAAATATTCGGAGTTTTATTTTTATGATACAATTCTGTGGGCGTCTTAATGGAGGCTTCCATAGAGCCAAGAATGTCACGTCAGCTTCGCACAATTTTCTTGGAGCTGCACGTTAATTTGGTTCATGGACGTGCATTGCATCCAACTTACCGCATATGACCAATCGAAAAAAACAAAAAAACCAACACCTTATCCCATACGTGGACACTGAGCTCATGCAGGCGGCATAGAGCATCAGCCATGACGTGCGTCCCTCGCGAGCCAGGAACGGCTTCCGTGCGAACCGCCGTCCCCGAGCTGGAACCATCTCGAATAAAATGAGTATTTTATTTTTATTTTAAAAATCTGTAAAATTTTATATAATATGAAATGTTTTATATGTATATGTAATTTTTTAGACTCATCTTACTATTTTTTTGATATATA
>JAXCLR010008205.1:0-14301 GCA_035584095.1 Annona squamosa | reverse complement strand
CAGATCATATATGAAAATGCAACACTCTGCATTCGAACGGTACAAACATGTCTTGAATTCTCAGCCAGCGGACTGAGGAAAGGCTTTCTTTTTAGTGATGGAGACCGCTTATTCTTCTGAAGTTTCAGTAGCAACCTGCCTTTCTATAAAATAACAGCAAGTTGTCAATGTTTTTCTATAAAACAAATGCGAATTAGGGGATGAAGAGAATTTTCGATTTTGTGCATGATGAGAAGAAGTTTTGTGATAATTGGAACAATCGATTTTGTCGACCACGATGTTGGAAAAACCTTATTGATTAAATCCATAATCACCTTAGGAACCTCCAGGCCGAACCACTAAGAAAAATAAAACTATAAGCGGAAGCATACCAAATCCATACAAGCAGTTGTTCTTGAATCCTATGGTTTTTGTGTCTTTCAAGTTAATGCTCTAAAGTTTTCTAGTGAAGGTGACTTTCCTTTTCCAATGATGGGATGTTAGAAAAGAAACTCTGATAGGTGCATAACTCGGGGGTCCAAAACTGTTTATATAGAAAACTTATCTTTCGTATTTTGAATTTAGTCCATCGTAAAAATAGAAATTAGAAATTATGCTATAGGTTTTCTATGCATAGGAGACTCATACTTTATTAGATCATTTAGGCCCATGATTTATAAGTATAGGAGACTCATACTTTATTAGATGATTTAAGCTCATAGAACCTTATAAGATTATTTTAAAAAATGCGCTATTATTTATAATAGTATATATATATAATTAATATATATGTGTGTCTAAAATTACAATATACAAAAGTAGAATGATTAAAAGCATTGATTGGCAAATCGCAATCCTATAAACTCAGTCCAACTTGTCGATGAGGCGAAGAAGGCGAAGAAGAGAAAGTAGAAGGGGGGAGGAAGAGCGGGGGTGGTAAAAAGTCGGTGGCTATTATGCAAAATTGCTAACATCTGACGAGGAGCCTGTTGTATTTTCTGCCCACCTTGATGCACGAGCTTCATCCAACGGCTCACCACCGCCCCGCAAATTTGAACGGCTATGGGCGTCCAGGAGCACCGAAGCACAGTGCGATTGGGAGCATAGGATCGCTAATCGAAAACCAACTAATATTCGCACAAGGAAGTGTCGTATGTCTGCCAAAATCCTACCATCCAAACTATTTTTGGGAAGTGATATACCCTAGTGCAAAACCTAAGTTTTAGTCACTTTTAAGTGACTAAAATACTTCTTCTTTGTTTGTTTTTGTACAACATTATATCTACTATGATATTAGTAGATCAAACTCAAATCCTATTTGAAAGACAATAAACTTTCGTAAGTTCTCATGGGAGACGGAGGAGACCAAATGTGCCCACTTATGAGAAGAGAATTCGAACCCCTATCCCCAGCAATGAACATTCTACCATGAGGTCAACGCCCGTGCGACAATACCCCTATTTTTGAAACACTTCTTTTTAATATTAATGCATGGCGTGTTAAACTCATGGTTCATATAAAATGTGTAAATGTCCTCTACACTTGGTATCTATTGTTATGTGCTTCTGTAGTTCTTGTAGTTTTTCCATTTTGATGATGCATATGAAATTCACTTTGTCATTTTATATTGTTATCATCAGTTATCTAACGCCATTTTGATATAGGGTGTATTTGGCAATTAATAAAACATGTCAAGTTAAAAATTTTCAATCTAAAACTTTTCATTCTCCATAACTATCATATTTTTTAATCATTTTTTCACATTTCCTATACAATTACCCTACTTTTCAATCATTTCTACACAACTATCCACACAACTAACCTATCTATTTTAATTTCATCCTCTTTACTACTCATTATTACCCCTATCATATCACATCATTTGACAATTTTTACTCTCCGAAACTTTTCATCAAAAGTTTTATTCATTACCAAACACACCCATAATCTCGTCCATAAATATGTAAAATCAGTGTAATAATTAGTTTTAAAATTTTAATTTTAACGTTTAAATTTTATAAAATATTATTATTATATCTATAAATGATTATTATTTTCTAATGCACATATATATATATTTTAAGTATGTGTATAATTTAGACGTGAATATGTATAGTTTTACACAAATAAGCCACGTGAACATCTTTGATTTGATCAAAACTTGATTTTTCCCTCTGAACAATTATGTTAAAAACAATAGAATGGATGGGATTAGATAAACCGCTTCAGAATTCATGTTTGTTTATTGGCTCCACTTCCTGTTACACTATCTTCGACAGTGCTATTTTGTTAATAGATCAAAAACCAATTATTAATATTAATAGAAAACATATCTATTAGAGTTGTGTGTCCACGTTTTTTATTATATTTATTTTACATCTTGTTCATATGTTGCCCCAGCACATCTTTAATCTAATAAAATTGTCTCTTTGCTTGAGAAAATGATTTCGAGAGAAATGTCTGCAGTGTATTCCACATCACTATAAAGATTTTCAAAATAAATAGAGTTTAAGGAAAAGCTTCAATACAAAAGATTATAAAAAAAACATTTCATTTACAACGAGTAAAATCTCTTTATAAATGTTGACTTTTGGTGGTTAAAGAAAAAATTTGTGGTTAATAATTTGTATCATATTTTGTATAGCAACTGTAGAGAAGAAATTTGGTAGTCGGTTTATGGTTTCTATGTTTAGGCAATCAAGTTTCGATTTAGTTGCTAAGACATTATTGTAAAGGATGTGTGGATAACAATAAAATTTTTCAAACTATAACTTTTCAATTTAAAATTTTTCACTCTTCAATAATTTTTTAATTATTTCTTCACATCTTCTTATATAACTACTATATTTTTCAATCATTTCTACACAATTACTCATTTAATTAACCTATTTATTGTAATTTTATTCTTTTCAGTCCCCATTATTATCCTTACTATATCACATCATTTTTTCTCATTTAAAAACATACAAAAACTTTTTATCAAAGAATTTTATCATTTCCCAAACACGCCTTAAATAAGAAAAAAATCTATAAAAACATTATCAAAAGAAAGAAATTTTTTGCGTATCTATAAAATATCATCATGAGCATGTCAGTTTTTCCTTAAATATATATTGTCATTACTAATAAAGTTTTTTTCCTTGCTAATAAAATGTATGTGACTGTGACATAATTATAATGTATCTAGAGAAAATCTCCCCAATTTTTTAACTGAGAATTTAAATTGCATATGAGTATATATGTGACTGCGACAGAATTATAATATATCTAGACAAAATCTCCCATGCGAACGGTTGCATGGTGCAATTGGCTGATTTTTTCTTTTTTTAAATTTTATTTTAGATCTAAGTCATCCTCCGTATTCTATGCTATTGATATTTGTATGATACGAAAATCATGTAATTAGATTTGTATATAATACACAGTAACTGTTAATATATAAGATTTTTCATAATTTTTTAAATTTGATTAAATAGAAAAAATTTATTTTATTTCATTTTATTTTATATGTATATGGAAATAAGTTATTTTAAACGTAATGCATGGATTAGATGTAAAAAAAAAAAAAAGAATTGCACAACAAAATAGATTGTATAGGAGAATTGCAATAGAATTAAAAAATCTCAAAAAATAAGGAAAGATATTCACAATTTTAGAGCTATTGCAATAAAATCTTAATGTGAAGAATATTTTTAAGTTTTTTTGGAATTTTAAGTTATTTTCCATTTTATGTTAGAGTATATTGTAGAATTAGTTAACGTAAACATCTTAAAATTTGACAAGCATAACATTAATTTATTTAATAATATTCTTAAAAAATTTATATTTTAAAATTTTTTCTCATATTTTCTATTGGAATATTAAAAAGTTAACATTTTAATTTATTTATTGTGGGAATTTCCATATTTTTAACAAATAAGAACTTCAACTTCTAAATGTGAAAAAACGAAAGAAAAGAAAGGCAAAACACGTGCTGCTACAGAATTATTTGATAAAAAATTTATAAATGAGTTTTTTGAGGTAGGCTAAGCAAGTCATTTGCTTATCTCAGGCTAAAAGAATTATTCCTCTTATATATATAATTTACATACGAATATATATTTTTAACAAATATGTCCCATAAACATATTTGATTGGGATGAAATTTAGTTTTTTAGACAAATAAAAGATGTTAAATAAAAGTAATGTATTGAATTTTTCATCAAGAATCAAAATCTTAAAAATTAAGTAGATTATATAGATCTACTTTTATATATTTTGTTACATAGAAGCGGAGCCTTATATATATATTACCATGTAATTCACGACAAAATAGGCCCTACATGTATTAGAATATTATGATACTTTAGACGATCATTTATCTATATAAAAATTATATTTTAAAATGAGACCCGTACATATGTTGAATTTGGATGAAAATTGATATGCTAATAAAGTAAATAATTCTAAATATAATAGATATAGTAGATTTTCTATTCATGATCACACGAGACCTACAGTACATGGACTATTACTTCCTATAAATATATATACATATATAGAGAGATTGAAGGTAAATCAATACCTAGCAAAAAGGAAATTACCAAACTTGGCCTTTGTGACCTTTAAACGACAAGGTCTTGATAGCTATTCATTTTGGTTATGGTTACAAATGTAATTCTTGACAGTGTTGTGTGGTTGCACATTGGAAATAAGCAGAGTATGCGCCCACCAATGTGAATGCAACAGAATTATAATATATGTAGAGAAAATCTCTGCAATTTTTTAGCCGAGAATTTAAATTGCATGTGAGTATATATGTGACTGTGACATAATTATAATATATCTAGAGAAAATCCGGTGCAATTGGTTGATTTTCTCTTTTTTTTTTTTTTGAATTTTATTTTAGATCTAAGTCATCCTCTGTATTCTATCCTATTGATATTTGTATGATACGAAAGTCATGTTAATTAGATTTGTATATAATACACAATAATAGTTAATATATAAGTTTTTTCGTTATTTTTTAAATATGATTAAATAGAAAAATTTTATTTCATTTTATTTTTTATATATAGGGAAATAAGGTATTTTAAACATAATGCATGGATTAGAAGTGAAGAAAAAAATTAAAAAAAATGCACAACAAAACAGATTGGATAGGAGAATTGCGATAGAATTATAATATCTCAAAAAAGAAGGAAAGATATTCACAATTAATATTTCAGCTGTAAAGTGCTATTCTAATAAAATCTTAATGTGAAGAATATTTTAAATTTTTTTTGGAATTTTAAGTTATTTTTCATTTTATGTTAGAATATATTTTAAAATTAGTTAACGTAAACATCTTAAAATTCGACAAACACAACATTAATTTATTTAATATGAATAATATTCTTAAAAATAAAATTTATATTTAAAAATTTTTTCTCATATTTTCTATTGGAATATTAAAAAATTAACATTTAAATTTATTTATTGTGGGATTTTCCATATTTTCTGTTGGAATATTTTTCTATCGCCTCATGCATAATTTGACGAATATTTACCCCAAAGTGATAAGGCCAGATGGCCATGTGTCACATGCTGAATGAACCGAGTACTGCTAATTAATCCACGTCACTTTCGATTCACATGTTACATGTGCAAACATTGTAGATAGACGTGCTCTTTTTCCATATCCAGGGAGCTGCAATTTGCTGATAATTTTAAGAATGATCCGAAGCTTAATCTTTTGGAAGTTAATTTCATGAATTAAGTACACTTGAGGGTAAATATTTATTTTTTAAATAATTTTTTGAAATTTTTTATAAAATTGTTAATTTAAATGTCAATTATTAGGATTGTATAATATACAATTTTTGGACATCAAATATTACACATCATGCACGTTTACAATCTTGGAGACAATTAACTCCATTAATTTTTATCCGGGAGACTACAACTCCGCCTACATATTAAGAAAGGCAAATGCTCACGTTATATTTTTAAGGGAAGGGAGGGATTCAAAACCACGGTGCGCGCCTTTGGAAGATTTTTTCTGCTGGCGACAAGGCAAGGTGTTAGCACGACATGCAAATAAGGAGAGAATAATGAGAGAGCAGACAATAGCGTGATGTGCTCGTTTAACGAAAGCTTAATGGGTGATTAATTAAACGTTCTCGTCTTATAATATTAGAAACTGGCCGTAATAATTAATGGCTAAATTTGTAAAAAAAAAAAAAAAAAACACAAGATGGAAAGAAATGAGCTATTGTAAAAATAATTAAAAAATAAATCCATTATATTACAACTTTTATAAAAATATAAATATATATATATATACGATTTGTATTGGATCAGCGCCCAAGTATAAGATTAGATGGAAGTATTTGTATATTTGAGCCATTAATTATTACGACTAATTTTTAATGTTATAACATGAGAATGTTTAATTAATTACCTATTAAGCTTCCATTCTTCTTTAATTGTGTTCAATAATAGCCTAGTATTTGCATACATTGAAATGCTATTTTTTGATGGTTACATATTTATAATGATCTCAACTTGTATTAAAGATATTTTTAGAATTTTTAAATAACATTCTAACAAATATCTATTAATATCTGTATTTTCTTTTATATCAAGAAGAGTATGCTACTAGCACATAATCTTGTTTCGAACACTCGACTGCTCCTGTGTGCAGCCAGTGATGTTATCATGACTTGGTGGCCACAAGTTGGAATGTCGTTGTTGTAGTTTTTTTTTAATTAGAAATTATAAAAATGTCTCGTAACGGGATTGCAATATAGACGGGGATGAACGTAAAAATACGTTGCAGTAAATATCAAAGCTGCCGTCTTCTCTCTCCTCGTTCACATACATTAATCGTGTTGTACCGAGTGCTGACACGTTGCCACCTTAGGTTCAAATGCAACTGCTCCATCTGTCAGCATTTTTTGATGGGGAGATATTTACACACATCTCAATACATATTACATTTGAAGGCCTGAGACATTCTTACAAATCTGGAGACACTTGCTCCACTAAATAATCCGGAAGACACAGCTTCCAACCACTAAACGGGAGACCACTGCTCCCACTACTAACCAAACAGGAGACACACTGCTCCTACTGAAACATATTATTTTTTTCTGTCGTCTCTGTGATTTGATCCCACGACCGCAGCGACCCCGGAATCCCGTGGCAGCGTCGCTGACCAACCGTGCTCGGTTGGTCCATCTGTCAGCATTAAATGCTGCATGCAAGTGTTAAATTCATATGCCAGGTGGGGCAACCACGGAATCAGGGCAGCTACATCCGAACCGCGTCGTACATAATCAAATTCACGGGCAAAAATGAGAAGGGCCCATTCCATCGCCAGATGCATTACTCGGTGAACATGTACTTTGAAAGGATAAGACCAAACGGCCACGTGTCATATGCTGAATGAATCAGCATTTCTAATTAATCCAAATTTTACCCGCACAGACATCGCAGAAATACGTCCAGGGAGCTCCCGCTTGCTGATATTGGATGTGTTCCGAGTAATAAAGCTTTTAAATAAAAAAATTTTAGTAAGCAAATTTTTGAAATAAAAAAAGTGATATGATAAAAATAATAATAATTAGTAAAAAATAAACTTATGTGTCGAAATAATTAAACAATAAGATAATTGTAATATGAAAATACGAAGAAATAATCTAAAAATATAATAATTATGGAGAATGAAAAATTTTTATTGCAGCCAGACATACCGTTTAAGGATTATTTGTAACTAAATCTTTTAAACTTAAAATGGGAAACTACTTTCCCACCTCTCTTCCGCGTGCAATTTATAAAAAATAATTTAAGATTTAAACAATCTAATTCTTTTATTTTTTTTTAGTTGTATATTTTATTCATTTTATTATAAAATTACTCTATTTAATCTATTTTTACTTGAATATTTTTCTCCTATGACAGAATTTGAAAAGTTTAGTGGATATCTTGAATGGGCTTAATTTGTAATATTAAACGTCATTATAGATTAACAATAATAAAAAAAAATCGTAGTGGACAGAAGGCAAAGAGCCTACTATAAGAGGGAATCAAGTACTACGTTGAAAAAGCCAGTGAATTTCTATGAATTTAAAATTACGGGACTGCTTTTTACCGAACCCTTTCCAAACTGGGAGGGGTCGGGATAAAGTTGTCCTTCCAACAAAAAAAAAAAGTACGCATCAGGTTTAAACACAGTACTACAATGCCAGCCGTTTCAATTTTCTAATTGTTACCTTCGTTGGTGCATGTAAATAACACAGACATATACATGAGTAAACTTCATCTTTTACCAATTAGAAAAGATTATTATGATTGCCTTATGTTCCCTTTCCTTAGTTCTTGACAATTGATGTATACAGTTGTAGCACCCGCCGGGAGCGCTACGATGGGCTTGGAATGGTTTCCCGGGCCTTGAAAATGTGGGCCGTGTTGGATAGCAACGTGGGCTTAGATTTACTGCATCCACATGGGTAAAATGAGTTAGGCCTCACAGTTTTTTAGAAAAATTGACGTATGGGCGTTTTCTCATGATTTTGGCGGCATGACGCTAAGACAGGGCGTTAGCTCAAACACACACACAAAGAAATAAAAAAAAATGGAGTCGTCACCGATCTTTAAAGGGAGAGTGGCCCCTATTTAAAGAAATAAGGCAATAGTAATACAGAATCTGGGTTTCGGCCTTCAAGTTGAAGCAAATATAGAGAAATCTGCTAACCCGAGGCAGTTTACACGGCGTAAAAGGGGAAAAATAAAAAGGATTTAAGAGAACGAGAGATGGAAAGGGGAAAATGGGAAGAAAGGCGTGGAGCGCGTAGAGCGGGAAAACCGGGATGTCGGGCCGTTGCTGCAAACTCCCGTCCTCCCCTTGGGATGCCTCTCTTCAAGTGTCCAAATGAGAGGGGTGCCTCTCCTTTTATAGATGTAGGAGTGGGATTTGGGCTCTCTTGAGGTCATGGACTTGGTCCATGAGCTTAGGCTTCTTTGAAGAGTTGGACTTGGTCCACATACTTGAGCTTGGGTTGAGATTGTGGGCCTTAGGTCATTTGAAGGCTTGGACTTGGTCCATATACTTGAGCTTGGTGGACTTGAGCTTGGCTAAGCCCATTTACTTTGGGTGGGCCGTTGTAGGGGCCCAGAGGTGTAGAGAAGTCTGCTTCGGAGGCTTAGTGGGCTAGAGTTTGGCTAAGCCTGTTTGTTTTGTCTAGTGGGCTGCTTTATGGAGCCCGTCGAAGTAGCCTGTAGGAGCCTCGCTCTTTGTGGGCCGGATCTAGTTTGAAAAGGCCTTCTTCGAGGCTTAGTGGAGCTTCGCTCCCGTGGGTTGAGTTTGGGAACGCCTGTTTAGCTTTTTTGAACTTCCTTTCGCATTAAATTTGGTTGGGTTTGAATCTTGTATTCAATTATCCGTCGTTGGGCCCCGAGGGTGAGGTGTCAACAACAGTGCACCTCTATAAACACAACCAGCAATCAATATCTTCGCAGAAACTCACCAGACTGATATGATTATGATTAGATAAATACTTCGTATATATGTATTAATTCTTCTTCTTTCAAGATATATTCATGGATTATTTTCTAACTATTTTTCTTATATCACACAGTTTGCTTTCTCTAGCTAACTCTTAAATTCCGTACGTCGCTCTATTTCTTCTAATTAACCGTACATATACTATGGACAACCATTTGTTTATGTATAAATATATGGCAAATCAATATCATTTATATATATATATATATACATGGAAAATCAATACCTAGAAAAAAATTAAAATATCAAACCTGGCCTTTGGAACCTTTAAACGATAAGGTCGTGATAACCATTTATTTGGGATATGGTACCAAAATTAATTCTTGATAGTGCCGGACATGTGGTCCCATGTTGAAAATAAGCATAGTCTGTCCACCAAACCCTTTAATGATTTTTTATATTGCAATTTGTTTTTTTTATGGTATTTTGCATGTTACATCATCTCAACTAACATTATATTTAGACTTTTAAGACATTCTTACAATTTTACCAACGATATTCCACACACTTCCTTACAAATTTTTACTAACAATATTTTATAAAATCTTAACAATATTTCTATTTTTTCCTTTTATCAACTAATGTACTCTGGCACAATAAATGAGAAGGATAACCCCACCACAATGTTGCCGCCGAAAACCATCACCAAGACAGATCTTATCCATTTTTCACTTGCTCCTGCTGGGACGTCGGGCCCACGTGCTACGATGGGTGCAAACATTGCGAGTGCACTGTTTTCCACCCCCGTCAGTGCCGCTGCTTAGACCTCGGCCAAAATCAGTGCCCTCAGCCTGAATGCCCTCTCGCTAGTGTTGTTGCATATAACGAGGCTATTGCTATTGCCAGGTCAACTCACGCCGACCCAACCGCCTGAACGCCCGACCAGCACCGAGCACGACGCCTTAATATTGCTACAATTATAGTCATTTGCATGCACGGGAAGTTGAACCTGTCTTAGTTGATCGGTCCTTTATGTTATAGTCTGTGTTGGCTAGCACTCCTGTACTACTAGCCATCAGTGTATGTAACCCCAAACTTAAATAAGCATGGCAGACATGTTTGGTATTTTTTTTTTGTCTTTGATACCGTCATTTTTTCTTTTTGTGTTCTTCTTCCGGGGCTCTATATTTTGTGAACGAAGAGGACGGGAATGACAGCATCCAGTCTAGGGGTGGGAATCGGGACGGGTCGGGGTGTGCCCAACCCTGACCCTACCTTTCAAAAATCTTGTTTGACCCTTATTTTTATCCTGGTCGGGACAAGGTTGGTTTGGTCTTTACTTTTTTTTAATAGGTATCAGGACAAAATTCAGGTCGATAACGGGTCGGTATCGGGAAGACGGGTCGGGTAAAAACTACGGGTCAAGTAAGAAATTTTTAATAATTTATGAACCTAGCAAGTATAAAGACAAATCTATATTAAATTTAACTTCTATATGCTTCAATCTATTACTAATCAATCAAAGTAAAACATAAATACTTAAATAAAATATGAATATTTATTCACCTATATAAGAACAAGTTAATAAAAAATACCTCTTTCAAAATTCTGTTCACAATTTGAATATTGAACCACTAATTGTTTGAACTCATTTCATGTCTTTTGTTGTTTACCTTCAGTAAAAATAATAATGATGTCACATTTAGAATTAAAATAAATGATAGAAAAATAGATTCCATATATGCCATGCATACATAATAATATGCGTGCTTTGATTTCCTCACGTAACTTATGACTTGGACTTAAAAAAAATACACAAATTCGAATGAATACCAGCCGTTTTAATTCCAAGTTTTGGATGGTCCAGATTACAAAATGAGCGCGGAATTTTCAAACTAGTCTTTTGCTTTCAATTGTCGATGCAACCAATTTCCAGCAATAAAGTAAATTAAAGGAACGGCTAGGATGATGTTTCTGACCTGTTCAGGTGTAAGACGATGTTTCTTTTTGGGCAAATGGTGATCGTGGTCATAGTATTCTTCTATCTCATCGCAGGAACAAAAAAAACTGTGCTTTTCAATGCCTCGTCCATGCTCAGCACCACTGACTTCTTGGGCCTACATTTATCAAAAAGATGGGTCAAGTTATCAAGCTTTATGAGGAAACAGAAACACACAACAAAAAGAAGAACAATATATATGGAGGAATTTCCCCTGCTAGCATCCATCACAAAACCTCGCGCTCAGTTCCGCAAGAAAGAAAGTAAAATTGCGCTTAAAATAATAAAATCTGTCAATCAACACCATAGCATCAATCATGTTATCAATGGAACAGTAAAATCAACTCGCAAAGCACAATCTCCGCTTCCAACGAAGAACATGTTCCCATAACGAGAACTATCCATGAAAAACCCGCCGGAATCCATCCCTCTGATCCCTTTCTTCCGATCTGAAAAGCAAACCCCTCCCTCCTCCCCTCCTTTCTCTACAACTATTGGAAGAATACTGCGAGATGGCGAGGTCGACGCTAGAAGGGGCTGCTGGCGGCTGGCGGCATTTGTCACGACCGATTTGGGAAGAAGACAAGATGACGGGATTTGCTTGCCGTGGTTGATTCGATCAAGCAGCCTCGTCGGAAACCGGAAGCGGAAGCATTGAAGAAGGCAAGAAGCAGGTCCTAGGAAGAGGAAGCACCGAAGCAACAACAGACAATAGCTTAGACAAATGGGTAGGTGGAGCCGTGGAGGTTACGAATCGAACCCTTGGAAGCTCAAGATCGTGCACTCCAGCCTCCAGTCCCTTCTCTTCTACTCTGCACGCAGGGCGTAGGCGGCCATTGCAACAGCTGCAGGAAACTCGAATTTAGGGCATCTATTAAAATATATATGAGAGGCAGAGTACGGGTCAGCGGGTCGGGACAGGTCAGCAGGTATAAGCGAACTGGGATTTGGTAGGTCCGCCTGACCCGCCATTTTTTAAATTTTGACCCGCTCCGCCCTACCGGATATATAATCCTGACCCATCCCGGTATCAAATAGGGTCGGGGCGGGACGGGTCACAAGTCAACCTGCCTCGATTTCCACCCCTAATCTAGTCGTGGGCCTACTGCGCTGCAGTGGGGCTTGTTTGGTATGATGTGTGGAAATTGTGATGTACAAAGACGTGATAACACCACTTTCTAAGTTCATTAATTCATCGATTAATAATCATAAGGTATGAGATTACGAATTCTCAACCTTAGTTAATAATCATATTTTTATTCTTTTATTTTTAATTTAAATTATTTTTCTTTTCTACTATACTCTAACTGTCCTATTTATTTCATCTTTACTTTTATTATTTCATATTAACACACGAGTATTAAAATAGTTTATTTTTCACATTTCTCACAACTTTTACATTACCAAACAAGCCCATATTTTTACTCATTTATCCCTACATTCTAATTATTTCTCTTTCCTATTACACTACAACTGCTCTACTTATTCTATTCTTATCTTTATTATTTCATATTAATTATAAAATTTTTAAAATATTTTATTTTTCACTCTCCACCTTATCTCACGTTTCCCAGACCTTTCATTTTCGACAAAGAGAGGCAGAACATAACTGCCCAAACCTGGTGTGCAAGCAATCTGAGTTGTCAGATGAATGATTGGCAGTGGCTACGTAAGAGGGTAGTAGTGGTGGCTGCAAGTCGCGTGCGGCTGACTTGGAAGAAGATGCACTATAATGCTCTGGCAGTATGCTCAAGTGTATGCACATTTGACTTGTGTCTGGCGACCTCGAGATCTATAGGATTTTGGCGTTTTAAGTTACCTAGCTAGAATTATATACTTTTGGAATCTAATTCAGTTGGAAAGATAGCAAAATAATGATATACCACATAACAGTTGGCTTAGTGGTAACCGAAAAGGTTGACAAATGCAATAACCCATTTCGTTACTCCTCTTCTTGGTGGCAAAGAGTTTTACAAGGTCCCCTTGAAATCAGGATTTTACAGTTTTCCCCAAAAGTGAGAATTTTTATGGATTTTTCTTGGTTGTGAGGTGTTTATAGGAAAATTTTTCTCTATAATGTGAGGGTTATAAAGACGCCTCAATTGTAATATCAAGTTGTCACATTGTATAAATACAAATACAAAATAATAATAATTTATGTTATAAAAATGCATTTGGAATAATATTTATTTTTAATTAAATTATAATATATATATATATAGAGAGAGAGAGAGAGAATTCCAACTTATCCCTTCAACCGACCCCCTTTTATTTACATGAGGTAAGATAAAACAAAACAACCCCCTTTTATTTACATGAGGTAAGATAGTGTTTTTGAAAAAGTTTACCTCTTGATTTTTCGAACAACTAATCCATACCAACGTTTAAAACTATTTATTTTTTTTTAGTAAAGTTTAAAATTATTTATTTATTTAGCTTATATGTATAACATCATGTAAATTGGAATTTTTATAATCTATAATGTTAAAATATTATTATTAATTAATAAACTTATGCATTTGCATTTGTTGTCAAATATATACATTTAATTGAAACGATTTTTAATATCATACAAATATCATTAGGAAATAACGCGATGCATTGGCTTGGATCTGAAAAAATTCTAGGAGGTTGCATTTTACAACCCAATTGTATTGAAGAATTACAAACATATGCATTTAGCCACAATGCATATGCTTGCATGCTAATTTTTAAAAAATTTTAGTTTTTGACATTCATATGTGAGCTTAAGTACGAACTTTTCATACTGTATGCAATTTTGCAATTTTATTTTTTAAAACGTTATACATGTAGACATGGCGGCTGAAGTGGCCATTTGGATGGCCATGGCAATGGA
>JAXCLR010008090.1:0-14317 GCA_035584095.1 Annona squamosa | reverse complement strand
TCTAAGCTCACACTCTGTTGTGACTTGGGTTCCATTATGTATTCCTCGAATACACTTAGAGTCTCCGCTCTCTTCTCTACGAACAACATTATGGGGGAAATCAGTTCTCTTGAATCTCTTCTATAAGTGTTCATGATCTATTATCTGTAGTGCAAACGGTTTGTTTACTTTCCTATTCGTGTTGGTTTAAGATTACTTATTGGTTTTCTAGTTTGCTTTAAAATTAGTATGTTTCTTTGTTTTCACATGTCTTTACAATGATAGTTGTGAGAATAATTGAATTTTCTCCTTGAAAAAACAGTTGTATATTCTTCAAAGTGTGTGCAACATATACGAGGAAGTAACCAAATCCAAGACACTGTTAAAAATGATCTTTTTCTAGTTTTTTGCCCTTGATTATATGTTATGACACCGCATGGTTGTAATAGTTTCACTGCTTAATTTTGGTTCTCCTTTAAAATGGATCTTCATGAGTTTAGTCTGGGTATTGTAATTTTTCACTAATTTACATAGTTTCCCCATCCTCCAAATCCTATTGCTGACTCTTCTACTATAGAATTTGTAAGTCCCTCAACAGTTATGTTTGCAAACAACCCTCAAGTTTCTTGAGTAGCCAGTAATCATACTTGTAGAATATGCACTTTCATTTGGGCAATGCAGTAAGTCATGGAGTCATGGCAATATGGGGCCTCTGTAATGTTTGTTTCTTCTTTTGTCCATGTTTGTTTGGTCTTAATGATTCAATTAAAACATCATCATTGTCACTCTCAGGCAAACATTTTTAAGGATGTTGTACTCTTGATGGTAAATTACAATGACCAAATTCATGCCCAAGGCTTTGAAATCAAATACTTAAACATTAGAGGTGGTTTGGGGATAGATTACCATCACACTGGTGATGTCCTTCCCACACCAATGGATCTCATCAACACTGTGAGCTCTAGATTTTTCATTTTTCTTTGTATTTGTGAGTATTTATTGTTATTATTTTTGTTGTTGTTGGACAAGTTACTCTTGCATAGATAAATTGTACAATTCCCGATGTAATACAATTGGATCTTTTGTGTGTTTTGCTATTTTTATTTTAACTCATCTCATTATGATCTCAATATGTTTTTCTATTAGTAAACTGATTACAACATGTTTTAGCTATGTTGAAGGTTTTGTGAGTATAGTTGTTTCTATTTTTATTCATCTCCATCATGATCTTATTTTTTTAGCAAATTGATTGCAATATGTTTTGGCTATGTTGTCGAAAATATGTTGAAACTTTTGTATGATTTTGTTTTTGTTTTTCTTGTTATTGTTATTCATGAAAAGTTTCTTCCTGCACAAATGTATTATGTGCTTCTCTATATAATGCAATTGGATTTTCTATGAGCTTAGTTATTTCTATTTTAATCCATCTCTTTATGATCTTAATCTATTTTTTGTAAGCTACTTGATTGTAATGTGTTTAGCTTTGTCAAAAATATTCTAAAATTTGAGTACAATTCTTCAATTTGTAGGTCTGTCATATGGTTCTTTCTAGCGATTTGACCCTTATCATTGAGCCTGGAAGATCTGTTATTGCTAACACTTGCTGTCTAGTTAGTCTAGTCATTGGTGTAAAAACAAATGGGACAAAAAATTTCATTGTGGTGGATGGAAGCATGGCAGAACTTATACGACCAAGCCTTTATGGGGCGTATTAGGTAAGCTATTCTTGTAAGGAAGATATTATCCAGCAATTTTCCATTGCGTATTTTTTGATTATGATCATTCATGATGAACCATGTCGACAACATTGAGATTACTTGTGTTGTGGATTATCTTGTGATTACAATATTTTTCATCCGTTCTCTAATGAAATTTGAAACTGTTTCCATGGCCATATCCATGATAGTTATGATGTTCTTTGTTTCTGCTGCTATTGACTAATTGCATTAACTGGCTTATCTTGTGCAGCACATAGAGCTTGTTTCTCCCCCAAAACTTGGGGTTGAAGTTTCTACAATTGATATTGTGGGCCCAATCCCTGAAGTGGCGGATTTCTTAGGGAAAGAGAGAGAGCTTCCAACTCCTGATCAGGTGATTTATTTGCCATTGATTTATCTTGTTATCTTTCCACCTTCGTTTATGTAGTGCCCCAAACCAAGACATCACTTCCTTCCTCAAGACCTTATTGATTAGTAAATGTAAATTAGGATTGTTGCCCTAATCATGCGGCGGATTCTTAATTGGAACTCGTCCAAAAATTTTTTTCATTTCTTCATTCATCATCATTTCATTTATAACAAAGCAATGATACACTTATATTCACTTGTACAAATCCTTTATAACTTCTCAACATGCACTTATATATTAAAGGTCCTCTTGACCTAATCATGGCATTTCTATTGCATACATACATATAATCAATCGTAGGACTCAGAACTTTAAAAAATTTTATATATATCAACATACCTGAAAACTTCTATTCATAGTATTCCACTCATCATGACCAATCCTTTTAGCCCACCTGAATACTACTTCGTACCTTCCTTCATTGCTTAGGTCCATTAACACCTTAATTAACACATAATTTAGGTTTTAATTTCAGTTTTATAATTCATTTATCATAGGGTTTGAAAACAGCAACATTAGAACCAATTTTTCATCATTTCAATGCTTATTTTGATACTTAATTCAAAACACATTTCTAATCCATAAATTTCAGCAATTAATCATGTTTTTCTTAACCCAAATTTAGGGCATTAAAATATGTTTAAAATCCATATATTAGTTGCTTCCATAACAGCAACTTTCATATACATTTTGGGTATCCTCCACACCCCTCTTTGAACATCCATTTGCATATCTTTTAAAAAATCATATTTAGGGTAATCTTGTTTACCCCTAATAGGTTAAACCCTTATAATAAATTGTTTATATCCCATTATAAGTCAAATTTCATCACAAAAATCTGAAATTTAACATTTATCTTGATTTATTCCTTAAGCTGTCTATAATGTTGAATTCAAGTATACAAAATTCTCAAAATCTTGAATTAATATCAAATCAAGTAGTTTTAATTTGAAATTTCTAAAATACCTTAATAACTACATTAATTAATCTAAATAAATATTTACATCCTGAAAAATTTAGTATTTCTATTTATTTTCATATTTTTACTCTGCTAGAGAACAGCATCCTTTTTTAGACAGCCTGAATCGCATAAATTATGGGGTATATTTATACCCATCAAAACCTAACTTTTATTTTGTTTGTGTGATCCTAAATATGTCTTATATATCCTATAAAATTTTTGGTCCAAAATTTTTTATATAAAAATTATTAAAAATCATTTGGTGCAGCTAATCCTGCCACCCGTTCAATCCTGTCCAAGTTGATTTTATCAGATTTTTAATTTTCAACGTGAATATCCTTTTAAAATAAAAATTGAATTATTTCTTAATGACCCCATCATAAGTATTTCCAAAAATGTTTATGATAAAACTCATTCACTAACTATTTCTTCCATATTTTCCTTTTTAGGTCCAAATTTACTACACATGAGTATAGATTAGATGATATGGGCTGATTAATCCCCAAATTAAACTTTATAAACTAACGTATTTAACTAAGCATCTTTAATCTTTGAAAAATGTTCCTTAAGAGGTCATTTATGACTCAATACCATGATTCCAAATTAAGAAGAAAACTTCAAAATTAGAAGGCTTAAACTCAACAGGTACTTACCTGATTTGGTTGAATCTTTGCCCCGAGCTTCCTTCCCATTTCTTTCTCTTTTCTCCCTTTCCTTACAACTGGGGTTGTGTGAGGCTTGCTGGATTTTTGGAGAATTTTTCTCCTTAGTTTCCTCTCTTCTCTCTCTCTCTCTCTCTCTCTCTCTCTCTCTCTTGCTATGGACGTCACTTGGGTTGGTTGCTAGAATTTTCTGGCAACTATGTCCCTTTTTTTATTCCATTTGAAGTCCACATAAATGTGCACTTATCCCTTGTACACTTGGCTAATTTTTATCCAAAATTGAGTAATTATCTTAATAAAAAATCACAAAATCATGCATTGTTGTGCCACCTAGCTGTCCACACATGGGACGTCCACCTTGCTGCCCATTTTGGCTTTTTGTGGTTGATATTTCCAGCCCTTTTAATCCTTCATTAACTATGCTAGAGGTTAGACTAATTACATGGGCATTTTAGAATTTTTAAAAATAAAAAAATCTGATTTTTGGGTGCTAATCCACCCATCTCTTGCCACCTCAACCCCATGCTTAATTACTTTGTCTTTTTCTCCATAAATGGGTTTCATCCTTTTATGATTAAGAAAATCCTGTGATAATTAGCTTAATCCATTCCTACCATATCGTTCTTCATATCATTTTATCCATCTCTCTCAAGTTTCATCTTAAACCGAGTTTTCTAACTCCATTTATGACCACTTGAATTTATCCTTGGGGGTGTAGGCTAATAATAATTAATCATTGCCTTTATCCCATCATGATTTCCATAATCCAATCCATTCAAAAGATTGGGTCCATCATCATTAGCTTACCTTTCAAATTTCATCGAAATCCTCTTTGTGGATTTCAAATTACGAATTTTCTATCATTTTCACCTTAATTTCATAATTACATTTTAGTCTCCATAATGTAAATCATTATTATTAACATAATTATTCAGAACACATTGTCACCTTTAAATCCTCATTACTCCCCTCGGGTCATATCGGCTCACTTTGGCTCCGCCGATTAAATTTTTAATCGCCATTCTTAGCTAAAACCCTAATTGCAAAATATTATTAATCATAAAATCATCTAAAATTCATTTAAGGCATACATGTATCATAATTATATGCCAAATGCCTTCATATGAGTCTTACTTAGATCCGAGTATTGTAATCCTCCCCCTTTATAATAGGTTTCGTCCCAAAACCTATTACATTTCAAATATCAGGGTAAGGCTTATGTGAAATAACCAACTTATCATCCCTTTTTCTAATACTTCCATTGGCTTACCATACTTCCATTGCGCTACTCTGTCTTGGTGGCATTTTTGGCCTTTGTCCATTAGACCTATTGCTCAGCTCTATTGTTCCTTGTTCACACATGAGTTTCTCATTGACATTTGCCCTTTCATTTGTGTCATTTCACACTATTTTTTCTTGTACCTAGAGAAATTGCACTATTTCTCATCTTATCATAGGGTAAGTCTTAAGTTACCTATTCCATCATATCAAATAAAGATTTATGGCAATCATCTCCTTTTTTTACACATACAATTGATATAATATGAATATCTTCATTTCTATAGCAAAAGAGCAAAAATGCTCTCACATACAATTTCATATACATCTTAACAAAGACACCTTTGCTAACCCATTCATTAACAAAAATTTATAGCAATCATTTTCAAATTTAATCAATATAACATAATACATTCATTTTATAATATAGAGCAAAAGTTGCTCTCATATAGAGTTTCATACATGTCTTAGCAAAAGACGCTTTTGCAAGTTATCCATTCTTTTTCCTCTCATAATGTCTACCATTATTATTCATTAGGAATACCGGTATTAAACCAGTCTAAAATATTTTCTTTCTTATCTCCCTTTCCAGTTCCATAAACTAGTAAGGGTCCTTATTATCATTTCCTATGAACATCATAGAGAAATTATCTCTCTCATACCTATCTTTCAATAACATCGGAATTGAGAAAAATTCCGAAAATTATTCTTGCATTCATTTTTCTTCATCTATTTATCATTCCTTGCTATGATTTACCAATTTTTGTGGTATCATATATGCAATCTCCTTTTCCTTCTATACATGCTAACTAGACATGTTTTGCTACATTTTTCTGCATTAAGTTGCAGAAGTCCTATATGTAATCTTTCTTTCTCTTTTCTTTCCCCATACTGGGTTCCTTAATCTTTAAGGTCAAGTTATCCTTGCCCTAATCTTACATGTCCATCATCAACATGTATTACATCCTGACGTCCTATTGAAAAATATTTCTTAACAAATCTTCCAGATTGCCTTCTTTGATTATGACATAATAGCCATTAGCATTTCCTATCACTCATAAGCATTATCAATCAATGCTTGGACATTACATAAGATTAAATGTTCAAACCTTGAACATATTCTTGGTTTTAGTCATCCACTGCTCAGCTTAAATAAAATCTGATTTATCTGAGAACTTAGGTAGATACTAAGCTAGAAAGGCATTAATATCATTTCCATTCATTTCTATCTTTGCCTTTCATAGTGTAAGATTGTTTTTCCTTACGCGTACAGATTATATCTACATAATCTGTTATTTAATCATAATCATAGTTCTAGACCAACAGTCAGTTAGAAAGTTGGCACCTTCGTGCCTTCTATATGTTGCTATGGCACTACACCTTAACCATATATATCATATAGCACCGTCTTGTACTATCTTATGTGAGATATAGTTTACCTTAGGTAAGGAGGGTCTCTATGTAGGGTTCCATAACCCATCAACTATTCTTATTCCCTTCTATCTTCGTATCATTTTTTTTTCATATACTATCTACATCATGAAATATAGCAAACCAGATATATTTCCTTAAATAACCATATTTTTGTGTCCTAATGGCACACGTTAAAAGATAATACATATTGCATATGTCTTATAATCTTTAGTCTATCTCTTTCATCATTTTTCATTTTTTTTCTATATCTATTTATCAATCCTTGCTAAAATAGCATTTTTATGATATCAAATCTTTTCTTACCATGCCTATTTACCAATCCATGCTCCGATATCTAGCTCTTTGATATCAAATCCTTTCTTTCCATACTATTTTACCAATCTTTGCTCTGATACCAACTTCTGTGGTGCCCCAACTCATCCAAAAATTTTTTCATTTCTTCATTCATCGTTATTTCATTTATAACATGAGCAATGGTACGCTTGCATTCACTTATACAAATCCTTTATAACTTCTCAACATGCACTTATAATTAAAGGTCCTCTTAACCTAATCATGGCATTTCCTTTGTATGCATACATATAATCAATCATTAGTTCACCTAGAACTCAGAAATTTAAACAAGTTCGCATATATAGCAACATACTTAAAAACTTCCATTCATAGTATTCCACTCATCATGGCTAATCCTTTTAGCCCACCTGGGTACTACTTCGTACCTTCCTTTGTTACTTATGCCCATTGAACCCTTAATTAATGCGCAGTTTATGATTGAATTTTTGATTTATAATACATTCATCATAGGGTTCGAAAATAGCAAGATTAGAACCTATTTTTTCATTTCAACGCCTATTTTGACACTTAATTCAAAAAAGATTTTTAATCCATAAATTTCAACAAATAATCATGTTTTTCTTAACTCAAATTTAGGGTATTAACACATATTTACAATTCATATATTAGTTGCTTCCAAAATAGCAACTTTCATATACATTTTGAGTACCCTTTGCACCCCTCTTTGAACATTCCTTTGCATATCTTTAAAAAAAATCATATTTAGGGTAATCTTGTTTACCTCTTATAGGTTATACCCTTATAATCACTTATTTATATCCCATCATATGTCAAATTTCATCACAAAAATCTAAAATTTAACATTTATCTTGATTTATTCCTTAAGCTGTCTATAATGCTGAATTCAATCACATAGAATTCTCAAAATCTTGAATTAATATCAAATCAAGTAGTTTTGATTTTAAATTTCTAAAATACCTTAATAACTACATGAATTAATCTAAATAAATATTTTCATTATTAAATATTTAGCATTTCTATTTATTTTGGTATTTTTACTCTGCTGGATAACAGCATACCTTTTTAGACAACCTAATCGCATAAATTATGGGGTATATTCGTACCTAAAAAACTTAATTTTTATTTTAGTCATGTGCTCCTCATTATATTTTATATATTCTGAAAACGTTTCATCCCAAAATTCCTTGTATAAAAATTATTAAAAATCATTCAGTAAAGCTGATCCTGCCACCGGTTCAATCTTATCCAGGTTGATTTTCCCGAATTTTTAATTTGCGATGTGCATAACCTTTTCAGCTGAAAATTGGTCGTTCCTTAATCACCCCATCATGAGTCTTTTCACAAATGTTTGTTATAAAACTCATTCATTAATTATTTCTTCCATATTTTCCTTTCTAGGTCCAGATTTACTACACATGAGTGTAGATTAGATGATTTGGGCTGATTTATCCCCAAATTAAACTTTATAAACTAATGTATTTAACTAAGCATCTTTAATCTTTGAAACATGTTCCTTAAAAGATCTTTTATGATTCAAAACCATGATTTCAAATCAAGAAGAAAACTTGAAAATTGGAAGGCTTAAACTCAACAGGTACTTACTCGATTTGGTTGAATCTTTGCCCGGAGCTTCCCGAGCTTTTCCTTCCCTTTTCTCCCTTTCCTTGCTTCTGGGGTTGTGTGAGGCTTGCTGGATTTTTGGAGAATTTTTTCTCCTTAGTTTCCTCTATTCTTTCGCTCTCTCTTGCTATTGACGTACTTGGGTTGGTTGCCAGAATTTTCCAACAACTATGTTCCCTTTTTTATTCCATTTGAAGTCCAAATAAATGTGTACTTATCCCTTGTACACTTGGCTAATTTTCATTCAAGTCAAATTAATAATTATCTTAATAAAAAAATCATAAAATCATGCATTGTTGTGCTACCTAGATGTCCACACATGGGACGTCCACCTTGCTACCCATTTTGGCATTTTATGGCTGATATTTCCAGTGCCTTTAATCCCTCATTAACTATGCTAGATGTTAGACTAATTACATGGGCATTTTAGAATTTTTAAAAATAAAAAAATCTGATTTTTGGGTGCTAATCCACCCATCTCTTGCCACCTCACCCCCATGCTTAATTGCTTTGTATTTATCTCCAGAAATGGGTTTCGTCCTTTTGTGATTAAGCATATTCCTTGATAATTAGCTTAATCCATTCCTACTATATCATTCATCATATCGTTTTATCCATCTCTCTCAAGTTTCATCTCAAACCGAGTTTCTTGACTCCACTTGTGACCACTTGAATTTATCCTTGGGGTGTAGGCTAATAATAATTAATCATTGCGTTAATCCCATCATGATTTTCGTAATCCAATCCATTCAAAAGATTGGGTCCACCATCATGAGCGTACCTTTCAAATTTCATCGAAATTCTCTTTGTGGATTTCAAATTATAAATTTTCTATCACTTTTCATCTTAATTTCATAATTTTATTTTAGTCTTTATAATCTTAATCATGATTATTAACATAATTATTCATAACACATTGTCACCTTTAAATCCTCGTTAAGACCCTCGGGTCATACTGACTCACTTTGGCTTCGACGATTAAATTTTTAATCGTCATTCTTAACTAAAACCCTAATTACAAAATATCGTTAATTATAAAATCATTCAAAATTCATTCAAGGTATAAATGTATCATAATTACATGCCAAATGTCTTCATATGAGTTCTACTTGGATCCAGGTGTCACAGTTTATCATTTCTCACCAAAGGTATGGCCTTTCAAGGAGCTCGCCTTGTTATTCATGATGCTGGAGCATATTGCATGAGTATGGCGTCAACTTACAATCTCAAAATGCGACCTCCAGAGCACTGGGTATGTCAATTTTCTACTTAGTTAAAAATTCCAAACGTGATGTGCTGGCAAGATTCTCAAGCATAAGTTGTTTCTCTCATAATACATTTTTAGCATGAGAGCAAGTTAAATTTGCTCAAAACTACAATGCAAATATCACCCAAGTCCATGTAGAAAACCTAAGAACATGCAATTGTATCAAAATAATTCTCATAATTTAATCATTTATATTATACTTTCTACATTTGTCCATTTAGAAAGGATAGATTTGATCATTTTTATTGTTCTGCTTATTGAAAACTACTAATCTTATGAGATGGATGGATTACAATGGAAAAATGCTAGTACTTTTAACTATCTTATAATATCTTATGGACATCTACAGATGGAAGATGATGGTTTTGTTTCAAAAATTAGGCACGGGAAACTTTTGAAGATCATATGAAATTTTTTGAGGGCCTTTAGTCACATGAAGGATCAAATTTTTGCTTGTAACATATTGACGCAACTTGCCTTTTGTTTTAATGATAAACCCTTCCTCAATGTCTTTTCTACATTATGTACTTCAAAACCTTTCATTAAGTAATTTAAGTTGGTTCAATAGTTAATTCTTGTTTGCTTGCACTGTAACATAATTTCAAATTTTCAGTGGCTGGAAAATGCAAACATATAGCTTTGAGTAAGTTTTAGGACCATTTTAAGGTGGTTATTACTTGCATTTTTCCATGGTTGGTCTTTTGTTGTTTGTGCTTGTCTATGTAACTCTAAGACTCTGTTACTTTGTGGTGTTGGAATTCCAAGCTGCATAGGCTCATCGCAATCAATCCTTAAGAGATCCTTCACATGTTCAACGTGGAATCTGGATTCTTGATTATTGATATAGACAAATGGAATGCTTAATCCCTTCCATCAAAAACAGGTGTAGATTTAGGTAGCATTAACACCATTGTTGCATGATAGTCATTGTTATTGGTTAACAAGCTAACTCCTTAACATGTTAACCAATGCGTCATTGTTAACTTTGTCTTAATCTACATCCATCAAAGTCTTTAGCCCACTGAGGTAGAATAAAAAAAAAGAGGTGGAGGCTCCCTTCTTTGATGAATTCCAAAGCGTGATAATACTCTTTTAATTCATTATATATGAGCTCAATTAGCTGTTTGAAGTGGCCGCAAATTATTTTAGAAAGGATAAAGTGTGGGTTGCAGTTGTATGTACCCAGTTGCATTGACCATTTTATTAAAAATGGTTGTGTAATGATCCGAACATGCAGAGCGTGGTGGAACTATAACCCACCTTGAAGAAAATCAAAATCAAAATGAAAAATTTAAAGATGAAATTGACGTTGACATCATAAATGAAATAGAAAATACTAAAATCAATGATATAGAATTACAGGAATCAATAGTACATTAAAAATAAACACAATAGAATCTACTTATCAAATAAATAACAATATTGCCAGAATATTACAACTAGCAGAACAAGCACAGGTAATAGGAGAAGATCCCCAAAAATATTGGGAAAAAATAAAGAAATAGCACATTTAGAAATAATAAATCCAAATTTAACAATTAGAACAAGAGAATTAGAATATAATGAGGAATATAAAGAAGAATTTAACAAACAAATACAAAAATTATTACAGCTAAAAATTATTAGACCAAGTTTTAGTAAGCATAGAAGTGCAGCTTTTCTAGTAAGAAACCATAGTGAACAAAAAAGAGGAAAAGCTAAAATGGTAATAAATTGTAAAAGATTAAATGAAAATACAATAGAAGATGGATACAAAATACCAAATAAAGATAATCTGATAAATTTAATACAAGATAGAAAATATTTTAGTAAAATAGACTGTAAAAGTCCATACTGGCAGATAAGAATGGATCTAAATCAAATAGAATAGATAACATTTGTAACTCTTGTAGGACATTATGAATGGTTAGTTATGCCATTTGGATTAATAAATGCGCCTAGTATATTTCAAAGAAGAATGGATAAAATATTCAAAGATTTAAATTATGTTTTCATATACTTTCACGATATTCTAATAGCAAGTAAAACAATAAAAGAACATTATAAGCATGTTGAAGAGTAATAGATAATGGAATAATCATATCTAAAAAGAAATTAGAAATAGCCAAAGGATACATAGAATTTTTAAGACAAAAAATAGGTAATGGTTATATAGAATTACAACCTCATATTTTGCAAAAAATCTTAGAAATGCCAAACAAACTTGAAACATTAGAATTATTGCAAAAATTTTTAGGATTAGTAAATTATGCTAGAAATTTTATACCAAATCTACATAAAAGTACAACATATTTATATAAGAAAAAAGGAAAAAATGGACAAAGATTTTTTATTCATGAGGATGTAAAATTAGTACAAGATATCAAAGAAAAAGTAAGAAATTTACCAAAATTAAAACTATCTTTAGAATCAGAATATAAAATTGTGGAAGTCGATGCATGTGAATTAGAATGGGGAGCAGTATTAAAAGTAAGGCCACATAAAGAAAGCAATTCAAATTTAGAAGAAGTAAGTAGATATGATTCAGGAAAATTTGTTCAAAACAAAAACAGCTTAACCAGTTTAGATTATAAGATTTTAGGAGTTATTAATGCATTAGACAAATTTAGATTATACTTAAACAATGAATTTACTCTTAGAATAGATTGAGAAGCAATAGTACAATTTTATAAAAAGAAAAATATATAGTAAAAGATGGATTGCATTTATAAACACGATTCAAGGAAAAGGGTTAAATGTGTATTTTGAACATATTAAGGGTACTAACAATTTTCTTGCAGATTATCTATTCAGGGAGATTATTAAAAAAGATTAAGCAAAAATTAGACTGTAACCATTCATAAAATGGTGAAATTAGAATGTAGTCATTCTTAAAATAGTGAAATTAGAATGTAGCCATTCCTAAAATGGTGAATTAGAATGTAGTCAGATAATAGATTTGATGAAAATATTTAATTTGCAGGAAATGGCAGGACCAAGACAACCTTTCTTCCCTCTTCACCTTAACCCTTTGCAAAACAACCAGTTTCCATTACACCCGACATTAAACTTACCTATTATACCTTTTGGATCAAACTTGCATTTCAGAACACCTCTCAGTCTTAACCATAGTTTCGATGACCGTGTGTTATCAAATAATCTTTGGATTACCAGAAATCAACCTTCCTATCATAACATTCTCAAAACCCTTGCCATGTATATTTCAGAATTAAATTCCAAAGTATTAGCCACAGAAACTTCTCAGCTTTCCTTCAGACCCACTTCAGTACAAGCCAGCAAAAATCCTTCATTAGAAGCCTATCTCAGGCTCGAACAACAGAAAAAAGAGAAAGAATCAGAAATAGAATGGTTAAGGAAAGAATTGGCAGAAGAAAAGGAGAAGAATCAGCAGTCCAAAATAATGGAAAAAGAGTACATATATGAAAGTTTGAAGAATTGGGATAATAATAGAAGTTCATTTCCATCTCAAATTGCAGAAGTCAAAGGACAGATTTTCAAAGTAAGGGGAAAGAATAAAATAAGAGAACAAGTAGCTATTCAAACAGCTTTTCAATTTTTAGCAAAAAATCAAGAACACATTCCTAGTGGAGTTGCTCTTAGTATGATAACATATCAGCAAGATGAACATCCCAATGAGCCACATTGCCAATGCAACAAGGGATTTTTTATCTACAAATGTTCAGTAGATTTATCAAGATTTAGAAATATAAATTTGCAAATAGAAGGAATCATAGTACAGTTTAGTATTAAGGAATTATGGGCTCCAGGAGTGAGAGCCAGGATTATAATTACTCATGAAGATCAAGTGCTCCAGTTAGAAAAATTGTCATAGAGATTAGCAGTAGCTATTAGGCATAAGATTAAATATTGTATGAATGGTTTTGTCAATTTAGAAGTTCAGTCAGTTCCTCCAAGTTTTGTCAGAATCCCAATCCCAGTCAAGCATATAGTTCTTATAAGATGTGTAAATAGATCATTGCCATTATAAGTTAGAACAGACAGCGAAATTTTTGTTATAGCAGAGGTCTCCGATGAAAGCACTGAAGAAAGAATTAACAAATTGAGACAATTAGAAGTTGCCTCAGATCATAGTAGAAAGTATTCAGCTTTTTCAGCACTAATGGCAGAAGAACCACATCTAAAAGAATTCGGTGTAGACAATGGACTTTTTTTATCCAAGACATAATTTTAGCAGCAATTATTATTTAGAAGATGGCATTGTAGAACATCTTAAACATGTCCAAGTAGAAAGAAAAGTGATAGACATTGGTGATTATTATTGTGCTTCGATCCCAGATGAACCAACAAGTCCTCATTTAGAATATGTGGATAGCAATAATCTAGCAAATCGGATGGAAGGCTAGACAATTCTCTACCTGTCATCTACAGGAGACATTCGGGAAGTGTCGATCGTGGCAGGAGCACGATACCCGACAGCGGCTTGATGTGTTATCATCTTTATATAATATCAACTTTTTCTTTATGTCAGTCAGTTTTATTTTACATCACTGCGCTGCTTGCTTTTTGGCAAAGTGCTTGTAATTATTGTACTTTGAAGATAAGATCACATCTTCTTTTACTGTGTATTAACTATATAGCCAGCTTTTTACTATTCAAAAATGAGAATCCAATCGCAAATAGTAAAAGTTGTCTTGCACTAATCACAGTAATAAG
>JAXCLR010007980.1:0-14325 GCA_035584095.1 Annona squamosa | reverse complement strand
TTATTTTATTGTGTCAGTCTCTTGAATGACCAAACAACTGATATTCTAATCCTGAATCTCTTACTTTACACACCTTTGCGTACATTCGTGTTAATCCCTTAGCCATTCATTTTTTGTTTGATGAATGGCTTTGTATTAAAGTCCCAAAAAACTATTGACAAGAAGGCCTACAGCAATCCAAGTACCGAAGGTTATCAAGGAAAGACAGTGGACTGCCCCACCACATCATACAATAATCAGACTGCTTCGTCGCAAAAGCTACTAGCTCATGAGCGCACCTGTTTCCTTACCTCAGGACATGCCAAGATTTTATAGCATGCATCAAGCTTTTCACAGACTACATTCTACGGATAAGAATGCCCACCGTTGCCAGACGAGCGGCGCTCGTCTGGTCATCGGCCGTTTCGCAGCCGGTGCAGGGTTCGAATCCCACGTGGGATTCTGAACCATATTTGGGGTGGGGGCATGTGGTCCCCCTTTATACTTTGGTGGGAGCTAGTGGTCTCCCCATTTGATTTGTGGAAGCTTGTTGTCGTCTTCCATTGTAAGCTTGTTAGAATTGTCTCAGGATTTGAATGTAATATGAATTGAGATATGATGTAAAATATCCTCCAATCAAAAAAAGAATGCCCACCGTTGACAAAATATGAAAAGGAAAATCAGCATTCAATTTTAAGTAAGATAACAATTGGGAAGTGGGAAAAAGAAAAAATTTCGTACTTTCTAACAATCTCTAACATTTTTCGTAAATCTACCTTATTCATTTAAGTGTATTCCCTTTACTTGTAATCACTATTTTCTCTATTTCAAAATTTTTTTTCCACTTCATAGATGCTTCTTAGGGGACGTTTGGGAACATGTGATTGTAGGAATCATGGTTTTCTAGTGGGATTTGGCTTCCCAAGGCCAATCATAGCACCATCAATCACACTACTTTTTCCACTTTTACCCCTACATTCAAATCATTTTCCTTACCAACTATATACAACAAACCTGTTAATGCTAACTATACTCCTATCATTTCCTATTAATCACACATTTATCAAAATATTCTTTTTTCCATTTCCCACCATTTTTGGAAGAATTGAAACATTTTTTGTATAACAGGTTACTATTCTACTACAATAAATTTTCTTAAATACAGCAATAAATTTGAGCACATATAATTTGAATTTGGCAACATTTGATTTTTTTTTTTTGCAAACAAGTATTTGCAACAAATAAACCGATCACATCATTGGTTGTATACACATTATTGCATTAAAAAAATTTGCTACATATAATATTATATATAGCCAAATTTTGATAATGTTAGTGTATTATTATATGTGGCTATATTTCAGCATTAAGATTAATTTACTTTGAAAAGGTTCGAAAGTCGTAAAGATTGTTTTTTGCAAAATATAAATAAGAAAATGATATCCCCATCAAAATATATATATTGTGGCGCTCCAAACTGAGCGTCGTGTCCTAAGCCTTACTCCAAGTTCTTATCGATTGGTAAATATGAATCAAGATTGTTGCCCTGATCACGTAGCGGGTTTTTAATTGGATCTTATTTAAATTTTTTTCGTTTCATTCCTTTTATCCATCATCATTTTATGTCTTTGTATTCCACATCATTCATCCTACAAGCGACAATACACTTGTAATCAATTGCACATGTCAAGTGCGCAGTTCATTCATAACATCTCAATTTGCTCTTCTACGTTAAGGTCATTTTGACCTAATCACGACATTTTCATTCCATATATACAAACATTCATCAGTTCTTAGCATACAAGCATTTATCATTTAACCCATTTCTTATTTTAGTTATGTCATAACTATACAAGGTATTCGTAGCATATCCCATTAGGGCATTCATTCATGCTTTAATATACAAAGAATTACAAACCTTTAAAAATTTCTTTTTCCTTTCCTTAGTAAGGACATGCTTTTTGTCACTTGATTTTCCCAGCACTTGTCTAAGGATGGGAAAACAAAACATGAGTCTGAACTCAATAAGCAAGCATCTTTCATTTTCATTGAAATGCATTTATCTCTATTCGGTAGGAAACACTTAGTAAGTGATCAACTACCAATGAAATAGAAACCTTTTCATAAACCATTTATAAAAATCATTCATGTAAACCATTCGTAAATCCTAGTTTTGGGCATTTCATAAACGTTGGATGTGCTAATAGATCATTTCCATTCATGACATAATCCTTCATATGAGAGTACGCTAGCTCGGGGAATATCCTTTTATAACATGATCTTTTCCATCCTTGGTACTGGACTTGTCCGACTTGGCCTCGTCAAAGGGGAAATCTGGTTCTCTTGCTACCTCGACTAACCTATTTGATTTTCATTCCATGCATGACTTTTAGTCACCCCGGCATTATATACCTCTTACACATGACAACTTGTCATTCTCATATAAAGAATTCTTTGCACCATTCATTTGAACATCATATCGATGAAACACCATTCAAATTCATGCTGGCATGCCATTTCAAAATAGAGAAGAATTTATTCAATTATTTCATTAAAAGGGATGACTACCTTAAATAACTTTAGAAATATTCAAGTAAAACAACTTGAAAGCATTTTAGCATTTTAGAATAAAATGTCATTTTCAAAAGTCCTGCTTGCTTACTTGTGGCGATCCTTTTGCATCTTTCATCATTTTTTTGCCTTTTTCTAGACAAGTAAACATGATTACCTTATACGTTTGCATCATATGTTGTGCTTGTATGCCTTGTTTTTTTTTTCAATTCACATATACATGTTATATAAGTTTAATTCTATATGGTCCATAACATATTAACTTTAAATTATTTTTTCTTTGGAATGCATATCCATCTTCACCCTTGTTAGTGGTTACACATATATATTCGACTTACTTATAAATCTTTTGACAACCACATAACTATGTAATCTTATTAGTGGTTCATTTTCTTCGTTTCATTCATATATCTCAATAACATAGGCATATATATGTCATAGGGTTTTTAACTTGCATTTAATCCCAAGCAAGTTAACTTTAAACACCTTTCTCTATTAATACATCACATTTTTAACATTCGTATATGCATATTCACATCTATATAACTTTCATGCTTGGTCAATCTTTCCATTCAACCCTAAGTTTAGATTTTTCAATCTTTTGCATTTATCACTTGTTCCCAACCCTTACGTGATCTTAAACTACGTGTGACCTTGAATAATTAAACTTTACTCCATTATTCTTTGAGATGAATACTTTCAGTAGTCATCTCATAAGTCACATATATTTTTACATTTTTCAATAATGAGTCATTCACTTGACTCAGTAGCCTAGCCTAGAGCATTTAATCTCCTTTTAATCATTCAAAACACTTAAGTAACACTTATTTGAGATTTCAACAATCAAGTTCAAGAAAGGTTTATCAACTTCATATTTGTAAAGTCATATGTATATTCCATATGATTTCTATTAGCTTACATAACCCACTTGTATTTTAAGTTGGGTATTCATATATAGCGACATAGCTTATATGTCATATTATCCATTCATTCTTTTTAATACGCCTATGTAGGGTAAACTTTTATACACGTCATAATATTTTATTAATATGGAGGTTCATTACCTTCCATTTGTCATTTTTTTACATATTTTTCATATTTCATACGTCGGTGCTCATTTTAGGCACATATTTGACGTCTTAGACCTCATATATTAATCTCAAAATTTGAGACTATAATTAGCCATATAAACAACAACTTAATCATGCATTTAATTATATTTTCATGCATTTTTTCATTTTAGCAAATCATATAAGTCATTTATCATTTATCCATGCATATCCGTTCATATATACCCATCTTATAACACATATCTTATGTGTTTCTTAAAATTTTTTAAAACAGAAACTTGCCTCCTAATTTGTCATAGTTACACCTGTTAATTAGTTCATTATTTAGGGTATATTCATGGAATTTTAATCCATTTATCATAGGATTCTAAAATAGAAACTTTGGAACCCGTTTTATATTCATTCAACGCCTCTTTTGATACTTAAATCAAAATAGATTTTTAATCCATAAATTTCAGCAATTAATAATGCTTTTATTAACCCAAATTTAGGATAATATCACATATTTAAAATTCATAAATTAGTTGCTTTCAAAACAGCAATTTTCATACATGTTTTGAGTACCCTTTGCACCCCTCTTTGGACATCCATTTGTGTGCCCCTAAAAATCAGATTTAGGGAAATCTTTCCCAAGCCCTTTTGGACATCCTAAGTACTCTTAATTTAGGGGTCTTTACCCTCTAAATCATCCATAAACTCATTAGCATAATTCATGCTTCATACATATTATAAAAAGATGAAAATCGGGTCATATATGTAACTCTAAGTTTCATCATTTCTCAAATCCATAAGTTACCCCCAAATCAACATATATAATTGGTAAAAACATGAATCATAATATAATCATGATATTTAATCAAAACAGCAACTGAACATGTGGATTTAAGAAAATTCAAGCTAGGTTATTCACCCATAAACAACCCTAGTATTCAATTTAACCCTCTTGATCTTTTGAATTCATTCATACCATTTAATATTCATTCAGTACCCTAATTAAGGGCATCTAAATCATCCTTAAAGGGTTCATAATGAATCATATTCATGACCCATAATTTCAGGTGAGAAACTTACGATTGAAGAATCCAAAACATGAAGTATACTTACTTGAATTTAAACAACTTTGATTCCAAACTTTTCCAACTTGGATTCTTCCCTTTTTTCCCTCTTTTTCCTTCTCCTTTTCTCCTCTTTTTCCTCCTTTTCTTGCTGGTTGGGGATGTTCTTGCTGCTGCCTTGTTTGGAGGATTTTTCTCCTTAAAAATTTCTCCCTCCAACCTCTAACTTGAAATGTCCAATGCCCCTTCTTATGCCCTTCATTTTCCAGATTTTTTGGCCCACTTTCCACATCATTTGGAGGGTAATTCATTGCCCTCTTATCCCTTGATGACATGGCTCATTCACATCCAAGTAAATTTGATATTTATCTTAAATAAAAATTCATCGATTCTAGATCATTTAAGCCTCACCTAACTGTCCATGTAGGAAAGTCCACATGGCATGCATTCTACGGCATGATTTTGCGACAAAATCAACCCATATTTAATAACCATTATCCACCCTAGCTAGGTAGCTTACTTAGATTCTCATTTAGCATCTTAAAAAAATCAAAAACTCCATGAGAAAGGCCCTTGAACGTCACATGCTCAAGCCACCTACCCATGCCTCTTTGAGGCTATACCCATAGCCATTAAGCCTCTCATTAAACATTTGATAATATCATAGATTTTTCCATTTTATAAAATTCACAAAATCCACTTGGAATTACCTCCTTTTGACACCTCTTGCGGGGCTATAACTCATGCATTTAAACCACTCGCTTTAGCATTAATGCCATGCTACTATATGGAGCAAAAAGTCAAAACTATTTATCCTTTTGTGATTTAGCATATTTTCATGATAATTAGTTTAATAAAATCCTTCTATAAGATTCATCATATAGTGTAACGGCCTGAACTAAAAATCAAAGCTTTTGCCTAGATTTTTGGTCCAAGTCGTTTTAAAACTCTAGAATCTTTCCATGCGACGATTAAACCATCTCATTTAGGCAATAAAAAAATAAACTTGCATTATTACGTCCAGGTCCATAGAGTTATTACAAACATGTCCACATCAATAAAATCTTTACATTCAAGTCAAGCCACTCATTACGTAGAATGAAATAAATAAAAAGATTTATTCATTATCACGCCACCACCATTTTATTGGCCACCATCCACGGGATCATCTGAGAGTCAAAGGAAAAAAAGGGTAAGTTTACAAGAACTCAGTAAGTAGGATTATGCCCTGCAATTAAGATCATAAGAATATATTATCTTCACTCAATTGCTCAATTTTTAGAGCCTTTAACACATCTTATATGTCATCATCTCTTCCTAGAAGTACTCAACTTAAATTTTGGGGACTACCCTAAGGATTTAGAACCTTAAATCCTTTAGGATACTCCTTTATCCCCCAAAACTGAAACTTTTAGGCATCATTTGGCTAATCTAGCCCTTCCATTGAGCTCAAAATGTCCAAATTCATAGGAAATGACCCCTGGATCACTCAAATCGAACCTCTAGAGCTCAATTTACATCAATTTGAAGATGGACACACCAAACGGTGCCACGTGTCCCTCACCTCCGGTGGTCCTACCCGACTGGGCTTCTTGGTGGGCCGGGTTTTGGGCTTTACTGCCTGGGCTTCTGACTGGGTATTATCTTTAGGCTCTAAGCCATGGGTTGACTCACTGGATTCTCCTTCCGAGGCCCATTGTAACAGTTGGGCTCGTCTGCAGCTGGGCTCAGCCTGGATCTAGCCCACTCCCTGAAGCCCGTATCATCTCCTGAAAAATTACAGATTCTCCTGCTATCTTCTGATTTTACAGAAACTCCTTGACAGCTTATGATTTTCAGAAAAACTGTAAGGCAGAATTGTAAAATATCCAAAAACTCGAAGATAGGCAGTAACATCCATTTTTTTCCATCCGACCATTTATACAAGGTATATATAATAATATTGTAATATTACTTTCATATATACATCTCCTTTAAACATCTTAAATGCATTAAAAATTCATCCCATCAATAATTTGGCTAACATATTTAATTTTAGGCCGTCCAAGCACAATATAATGTACATAATTTTACTCATTAATATATTTTACTCAAAATAAATTATAATTATGCCATTATGCTTTCCATCTTGCCCAAAAATTACCTTTACATTATACGTCATCAAAATTATTGATAAATCCTCACATAATTAATTTAATGTAGATAATACAAATCTGAAATAATTATGTGGCATCCATTCCATGTGCAATTAAGCATATAATATCTCATATCATCCCAACATGATTAACGGCTAAAAAATCATCTATTAGTAAATCTACTCAATAATTATGTGATAAATCCGAATTAAATCAGGCCATAATTAAAGGCTAAAGAGGCAAAATCCCCCTTATCTTAAAGAAAACAATGAAATGGATCACTTCAATGGATTGGATTGGCCTTTTTCCTTTCTCCTGTGGCAGCGTTCCTCCTTTTTCCTCTGGTATCTCCATCGAATCCCCAACTCGTTTATTTATAACTCACCGGAGGATTTTCCGCTCGCAATCCGATTTTAATTCAATTTCGAATTCGAATTTCAAGTTCATCGATCATAATCCGATCTCAAATTCAATTTCAAATTTGAATTTCAAATTGGTGAGACCTACAAAGACCAAAAAGGCAAAATACATCATTTACACACTCATTGGAACTCAAACGCGAGACCTCCTCTACCAAAGACTAACGCCTTAACCACTTAAGCACCTCGAGCTGTTGAGTTAAATATTCGCGATATTTTATATAACTCAACCCATCATTCTAAGTGGGCTTATTTGGGTTTTTAGTCCAATAACCTTCCACTCATTCTTGGCCCATTGCATGGTCAAATGGTCAATGGTCAAGATGCCACCTCAGTGACACATCATCAGTTGAATAGTCAACTCATTTTTTTTCCTAATTATTACATATAGTTTTATCCGTTCATCTCAAAACGACTTTTCTATCTCAAGTTATAACCATTTGCAATTAATTTTTAAATTTGGAATGAAAATAAATAATTATTATCCTAATTCCATCAAATTTTTCATACCCATCCATCCACAAGATTGGACACAAAATCATATGCTTACCTTTCAAATTTTGTCTGAATTCGCCTTATAGGCGTCAAATTATGAATTTTCTAACATTGATTAGATTAATTCCATAATTATTATCATAAACTCTATTAATTAAATCATAATAAATAAATAAATAAATTATTCATTACTCATTGACATTTTTTAGTTGTTATTAAGCCACCTTGGTCATATTAACTCACATTGGGCCTTGGCAATTAATTTAATCATCATTTTTAATCATTAGCCCTAATTGCAATAATTCATCAAATCATTAAAATCATTCATAAATCAACCAATAGATACATAATTCATGTTTACATGCCAAATGCACATATACGAGCCCTACTTGTGTCTGGGTATCATATATATACACACACGAATGTGATAAACAGCAATTTGGCAAATATTTTTTTTTTTAAATAATAGCAATTTCGTATTTGATGTTCATTTGAAAAAAAAAAAAATGATTTGAACGTACAGTACTGCTGCCGTCTTGGCCGGTTGAAGCATTCCTAAAAGAGAAGCAATCGGTGGTGCCAAGGAATGCGACAGAGAAGGAGATGAGAGATTACAGCATGGAGAAAGTGGTTACAATCTACCACTATCATGGAGGATGCAACGATGGAGCTGTGGTTGATGAGGATCGCCGTGTTTACGGGGTTGATGCATTGAGGGTGGTGGATTTTTCTACTTTCCTCGAGTCACCAGGCACAAATCCCATGGCTACTCTGCTCATGTTTGGCAGGTATCAACGGGTGAAGATACTCAAGGAGAGGGAAAGCGAGATGATGAACAATGTTAAAATTAATGCTCATTGATTAGGTAGCCAGCTTCGGAGTTTTGGTCCCAGAATCAATCTGGTCATCGATCAGTAATCAATCGAGCCTTAATTTGCACGGATATATGAAACTGTATGGCTTAATTTTAATCTGTTTCCGACTGCTTTCCATATATTCCGTAGTATTAAATATTATTGCTCTATATATATATATATATATAATGGGATGCATGTAAACATTTTGATTCTCATCGTCCATGACTATCAAAAAAAATGACTGTATTGTGTCTTAAATCTTAGTCAATCAATTATTCCTTGCCACTGGTTGATTGTTCTTTTTTTAAATCTTACTTCGGCTTCTCCTGTAATGCTTGGCGGTACAACCAAATTTAGTACATGTTGCCACCGTTTTGCAGCCAAATTCGAATTTGGGTGCATTTGGTGTCAAATGCAGCCAAGAATTATCCTAATTGTGACTAAAATTTTATTGTTATTTGTAGTTAAATATTAACAGCTATAAATATGTTATTTTGAGTACTGCGATTGAGTTAAGAAATAGCTACGAGAACTAACTCAACTTAAAAGCAATCAAGTATTTATAACTAAATAATCAATCGTAGACAACAGCGTCCAAACGTATAATATACGCAAGTTAGCTATATAACCAAAAACAAATAATAAGTACTAGTTGGCTAAATAATCAAAATTTTCTTGCATTATCAATGCCGACGGGATGTACGTTGCGTTATTACAAATGCAGTCGCTGTCACTAGCAAGCACTGACTATGATTACTATTAACTGATACCGCTTAATTAAACTTAATCTTCTTTTCACAATTGTTCGAGTCTTATAATTAGTCATCAAATTATACAGTTATACTATATTTGTCCGATGCAATCTAAGGGTGTATTTAGGAATAGATAAAACTTTTGATGAAAAGTCTTGGAGAGTAGAAGTTGTCAAATGATGTGATATAATAGGAGTAATGATGAACATTAAAGGGGATAAAGTTAAAATAGATAGACTAGTTGTATAGATAATCATGTAGAAATGATTGAAAAGTAGGGTAATTGTATAAGAATAAGTGAAAAAATGATTACAAAGTATAGTAGTTGTGGAAAGTAAAAAGTTTTAGATTGAAAAGTTTTAATTTGTCATTTTAGATTCATTGCCAAGTACACCCCAAACTTGAATGGAGTGTACATCGTATCCCAGCCATGTATGATCCAAATTCTAAACTGATAATTTCCTCTCAAGTAGCAAGTACTTTTGTATTATCGAGACGGATCGAAGACTTTTAAGGCAATAATAATGGAGTGCCAACTCATGGGAAGAGCTTCCTATGATTTTCTCATAGGAAGCAGCTTATCCACTATTTATTTTCATTCTACAGGTGTGATTAGACAAGGCATTTTCGGCGTAAAAAATGTTGGGTATCGAATTGACTTCCCACACACTTGTTCCATTTCTTCCTGCCTCTTCGGGTTAGGGGTCTCAGATGCATTTTGCCCGTAGCGTGTCATCTCTGATTTTCCCACTCCAGCAGTGGTCGGCATCTTCTCCTACCTACGCCTCATCAATCTCGAGCAAATCATTAACAGCAAGAAGGGGAAGTAATGACTATGATAGCTACTGGACATGGGGGATTTACACTTGCTTTTGATTGACCAGATCTGATTTGCAATCTAATGGCTCACATGATCAGATCTGAAAAAATATGGGTCGTGGAGATGGGCTTTTCAAGGCTACTCGCTTCCCAGAATTGAAGGAGATGAATATAGCCCGAAAATCTGTCTGCTGAGTTCTCTTTAAACTCGATTTAGGTGGCTTTGAAGGACAGGAAATAGACGATGGGTTTTCTTCCCTGGAAGTTGGCAGCCATGAGCGAGCTTGAGAGGAGATGAGTATAATTTTCAGGTGGTCTAGTGGGCCACCTGAATTCATGCACATGTAGATTGTTATTTGCAATATAGAGCATTCAAAACAATTTTAGGAAAAAAATTCAATAATCTAACAGAATTCGCAAATTATATAAATATAATTCTTGTGTAAAAAATATAAATATAACTAATTATTGCATAAAAACCTCAATTTCAATGTAAGTTTTCTTAAAATGGTGTGAAAATGACATAAAATAACTACGAAATGATGTATTTTTTAAATAAAGTTTCTATTTAAATCTTTTATAAAATAAACTTGTAAAAATAAATCTTTTATATCACTGGAATTTATTAGATTTGTATGGATGTCCAATTATTCAATTCAGAAACGTATTCAAGTGAAAGGTTTTATATAAAATAGAATTATCAAAAAGATTTCATATAAAATCTTCATAAGATGAAAATTTTAAAATTAGAAGGTTGAAATAATTAGCTTAATAAAATTAAGGTTTAAATTTTAGGAAATTTGACCCTCAAATTTATGAAAGTTTATAAATCTATCATGGAGGGTTATTGCTGTGAAATATATTAGCCTAAAATTTTAAAATAAAGAAATTATTACCATTCTAAAATGAAAAAAAATCAAATTATTTCACTTCTCTTATTTTCATAGATTATTTTTGAATACTCTCACTATTCTATGCTTAAAATCAATTTTTTTTAAAAAAATTGATCCTCTTTGCATTCTTCATGTTTGAAAAACTTAACTATATACTTGTATATCTTAGGTTAAAAAATCTAATCATACGCATCCATTGGTAATCAATTTTTATAAATTTAATTTCATCTTTTCATTTTAATTTGATTTAAATTAATATTTATTTTAAAGTTTAAATTATAACAAGCAATGGGAAAGATGAGTGAACTCTTAGACCTTTAGAAGACTCAGCTTACTAGGTTCGCAAAATAAATCAAATAATAAATTTATTACATTTATAATTAATTAATTGATTTAATTTTTATTTTAATTATAAATAATATTTATTTTTATTATTATACTTAATTATCAATTTTGGTACATATAAGTAAATAATCATTTAAACTAAAAATTTTGTACTAGCCTTAGTTTTGGGATAGTTTAAATTATGATTTTGGGATTACTGTGAAAAATAGAATTCCACATAAAAGTTTACAGTTAGACGTTAGATTTAGGTGGATTCACGAAATAATTTTTTCCTAATATAAAATACTTAACTATTAAATCAGTCTTAAAAATCGTATATATTTAGTTTATTTAAATATAAATTATAATTTTATATCAAAAACTTTTCATTTGACTTTTAATTTGATCGAACTTTATTTTAGAGGTGTTCTATAACATGAACATTTTTTATAAATTTTTTATTTAGTGTAAATATTTAATAAATTGATAGTTCTACATTGATTTCACTTGAAGTAAATAAATTTTATTATAAAATTTCTATTAAATATAATTATCCTATATATTTTTTGAAAATTATCAAATTTTGTGGTGCTTATTTACATAAAATCATACCACTTTGTTAAGATCTTATGGATATATCGGCTATATTTTTATTTTGATTTTAAATTTATTAATTCTAGTAACAATAAATCACAATTTATATATTAATATGTCAAATTTTGTAATATTTAATATAATAATATTATTTTATAATTTTAATAAATTTTATTATTAAGTGTAGTTTTGAATTGAATTATTAAGTATATATCTTTCGCAAAATACACAAATTATGTAAAATAGTTATAAAATATCAAAAATTAGATACAGTTAAATGCGGTTAGATGCTGTTAGACATTGTTAGAGTAAGGTGAATTTCATTAAATCGTATTATCTAGATTTTAAATTTCATAATTAAGGTGTAAATGACCTTATATGAGGCCTAGGATCATATTACAGGTGTTAAATTAGAATTAACTTATTAATTTAAAAAATTAAATGTGGTTAGATACTGTTAGACGCTGTTAGATTAAGATGATTTTATTAAATCGTATTATCTGGGTTTTAAATTTCGTAACTAAGGTATAAATGACTTTATAAGGGGCCTATGATCATATTACAGGTGTTAAATTAGGATTAACTTATTAATTTTAAAAATTAGATGTAGTTAGATACGGTAAGATGCGGTTAGACGCTGTTAGATTAAGGTAAATTTCATTAAATCTTATTATTTGGATTTTTAAATTCCGTAATTAAGGTGTAAATGACCTTATAAGAGGCTTAGGATCATATTAAAGGTATTAAATTAGGATTAACTTATTAATTGAAAAAATTGGATGCGGTTAAATGCTGTTAGAAGAGGCAAGATGTGGTTAGATACGGTTAGAAGCTGTTAGATTAAGGTGATTTCATTAAATCATATTATTTGGGTTTCAAATTTCGTAATTAAGGTATAAATGACCTTATAAGGGGCCTAGGATAATATTACAGGTGTTAAATTATTATTAACTTATTAATTTCAAAAATTTGATGTGGTTAGATGCGGTCAGACGCTGTTAGATTAAGATGATTTCATTAAATCGTATTATCTGGGTTTCAAATTCCGTTATTAAGGTATAAATGACCTTATAAGGAGTCTAGGATCATATTATAGGTATTAAATTAGACTTAACTTATTAATTTCAAAAATTAGATGCAGTTAGATGCGGTTAGATGCGGTCAGAATCTATTATATTTGAAAAATAAAAAATACTAATAAAATTTCAAAAAATCAAAAAAATTAAATTAAATTGTTATTTTTGAGAGTACCTTAATTACATTAACTTTAAATAATATAACATAACTCCTAATATAAAATATATTTTTCAACTTTACCAATTATAATGAAATCTTATTAAAAAAATAAAATTTCGTACACAAATATTTTTAAAAATTGTCAAATATTGAAAAATTATGTCTACATAGATTTTAGTAGTTGATCCAGTAAATGAATGAAATAGATTGAGATTTGTTATATATATAATACAAATTTTATTGAAAAACCAAACATACTCACTTTTTTAAACAAATATACTCACGCGCTGTAAAATTATCACAATGCTCCTGCTTCCTTTTTTTTTTTGTTTCATGGAAAGTGTTTCCCGTGGGTTTGGCCTCATAATAATGTATGGGCACAGGCCTCTGTGACTTCAGAGCTTGAGCTAAATATACGAAACGGAGCCGACTTTTCTGGGAATCTCTTAAATGAGTCCACTTTGATGATCAGATGAAAATTTGACCATTCATGAATTTTGTTTAAATATATTTATTTTTATCATATTAATTAGCAAAACTCGTTTCCATCCAAGTTTTGGATGGATTAAGGATTTTATCAGGTATATTTTTATTCCAAAACTATGTTTTGTGGCCCGTGTTCCATATGAAATATAATTTTTTAAATACTGGTTCAGCTTCCGTGAAACTCATTTTCACGTAACCTCATCCAATTTTGTGACTTTTATGATCAATTAAAAATTCATTCAATCTATTGTATTTAGCATGATTTATATTTTTATGAAAAGTCCATCATATATTTGTCTATGAATATGTAAAATTAATATAGTAAAATAATTTGAAGTTAAATATTGAAGATGTATTTTCAGTTTCTAAATTATTTAAAATATTATTATCATATGCATAAATGATTTCATGAAGCATTATTACATTTTAATACATATGTGAATGGATCTAATCATTTTTTATAATTTACACATGAATATATATTTTAAGCAAATGTAATTAGCGAAATTTTCCTAAATAAACAAATGATTTTAAATACACTAGATGAAGTAAATTTTCATCAGTTATTAAAGTGAAAAAATGAAAAAATTATATAAAATCACTTTTATGTAACCTATTTACATACGAAAATAAGAGACAA
>JAXCLR010007969.1:0-14325 GCA_035584095.1 Annona squamosa | reverse complement strand
AGATTTGGAATGAGATTACAAAAATAATTAAAAATATATGAATAGGCATATGTATGATTCCAGATTCACCGCAAGAGCACTTGATATTGATATGGTGCTCCACCGTCTTCAACTCACAGCCGTCCGGCCCATCCTCAACCAGCCTGCCGAAAAAAGCACTCTTCTCCAGCCACCAAGCAACATTGATCGAAGGCTGAACCTACCTGCATCTTCTCCGACATCAATTAGCAATGCGTGTACCGAATTTGGCATCTTAACAGTGCCCCCCTTTCCGCGAAACCCATCAGCCATCAGAGCCAAATGATTAGCTTCAACAGATGCATGGATTCAAGAAACCTCCAGTTAGGAAAGCTGTAAAGATTAGCAATTCAAGTTTTCACTGCAAGCTGCCCTTCTTTGCCCTCCAGCTTGGCGCCCTCCACTAGCAACGACGACTAGCATGTAACCTTGACAGTCGAGCAGCACCCACCACAATCCGTAACATCTAACTAGATCTGGTTGTTTCTACTTCCACCACTGGCAACAAAGCTGCTACATGCACTAGATCTCACTAGCATCCAATAGCAATCGACTAGCCATGGAAAATCCCCAAATCGGTGGCCTTTTAAATGTAAGCATGGAACAGAGTGGGTGGTGTTAAGAAACCAACAAACCTCATCTCCGTCATCCCAAAATGAATCATCTGCAAATATATCTTCTCACTAGCCTTCATCCACGCAACAGCAAATCACAGCCTTATAATAATCCAGGTCCTATTTTCGCCTTTGAACAACAACTTCAGGCCCCAAATCTAGTTGAAGATTCAAGCAGTCCATCACTGGCAATGCCTCGTTCTTCAAAGTCGATGACAATGGATACTTGTCCAGCTTTGGCAGCCATCAAGTCAAGCAAGATCCATCTCTTTTGCTAGTCTCTGATCTAGAAATTATTCGAGTTTGGTCGCAGACGGAGAAAGAAATGAGGGGAGATAGAAGAGAGACGAGGCGAGTAGGAGCACCACATTCGATGCACTATTACTAGCTTTTTAACTACCGAAAATGCCCGAATATATCTTGTCCGTCGAATTGAAATGAACGGTGGATAGCAAGCTTTCCTTGATAAAAGCGTAGGGCAGGCTTCCCGTGGGTTGTGCCTCATTTAAAATTACTTAAAATACCACTTATTTTTAAAAATTTAAAATAAATATCTAAAAAATTTTAAAAATGATAAAAATTTATACACATATTAAATACAAATAAATTAACGTATTTTAAAAAAATTCAAAAAAATAAAAAATAGGTATATACACCTTAGAACATAATATGGAGGTCCGTGTTTTCGACGGTATGCATTTTCACGAATAGATGGCTGGCGGGGCCGTCCTACTGTACCGAAGTCGACTTGCTTCTCCAAAAATGGCTGCATTTGGCCATCAAATTGGTAAGCAGTGCGGCAGTCACAATGAGGATGCAGGGTGTACTTGGTCTCCCGCATAAAGAAGTGGGAGTTTGTTGCCTCCGTGAACTTAATTATAATTTCAGAAAGAGATATAATTTGCACAATCAAATAGTCAATCAGAAAATTGCAATTGGGCATCGTCCTAGTCGGTGGCAGCGATATTCTGGAATGTTGTTGTCCAAGGTTCGAAACTCAACCCATGCAGTATCTGTGGAATTTTTGTATTGCTTTACATGTGTCCTTTTGCTGATTGAGGTTTTTATAGTTGTTCCCCTTGAGTGTGAGGGTTTTATATAATGTCCCTCCATGGTGAGGGTTGTGAATGAGGCTGATTTGTAATATCACGTGTCATAGTGTATGTAATACCGATAAAAAAAATACTCAACCAAAAAATCAGATGCATTTGAGCAAATGCAGCTAGGCTAGATGGAGCAAAATAAGCAGATTTTTTTGGCTGCATTTGCCAAATTTCTCCTATATGCAACTAAAATCGTCCAAGTCAATGAGAGCAATAACCAAGTGGAGCTTCCACTAATCAACAGTCAACCTAGTCTATTTTATTATAATTTTTTCGTTGCTTTTCTAGAAGAAAGCAACTAGTCTTTGTAGTTAAATGTGCAGCTGAGTTGGAAGAAAAATAATAAATACCAGCGAGAGATATGAAAAAATTAATCATATGAATGACTATTCAAAGGTGCCATTACTTTTCTAGAAGAAAGCAACTAGTAAATGCACTTTAGGTGTGTTTGGAAAGTAATAAAACTTTTAGATGAAAAGTTTTTGGTTTAAAATCTTCTTAATTTGAAGAGAATGATATGATATGGTTGGGGCAATGATAAGGAATAAAGATAATGCAGTTAAAATAGATAGGTTAATTGGATGAATAGTTGTGTAGAAATGATTAGAAAGTAGGATAGTTATATAGGAATATATAAAAAATAATTTTAAAAAATAGGGTAATTATGGAAGTAAAAAGTTTTACATTGAAAAATTTTAGTTTGTCATTTTTTCCACTATCAAACGCACCTAAATTTGTAGCTAAGAAAAAAGAAAAATAATAAAGACCAGCAAGAGATATGAAAAATTAATCCAATGAATAACTATTTATAATGTGCCATCCCCCAACTTTGTGGTCATTTTACCGTTTAACAAAACAATTATACACTTTTTATTATTGGTGTTGGGTAGGAGGGAAAAATATTTTCATCAAACTTTTAATACTTTTCCTATACAACTACCATACTATCATTTTTACATATTTATCTATACAATTAGGGTAAATTTCAAATATACCCACAACCTATGCCCTTAATTATATATATATATATATACCAACTAAGTATGACATCTTTCATCTATATATATATACATCAATTAACTATGCCCTAAATATCATATATACCCTAAACCCTAATGGTTGGTGTGATGACCATTAATGTTGAGTTTAAATTACAAATATACCCTTAAAACCCTCTCTCTCCTCATGTGTAAATCAAAAATTATCCTTGAACTATGATGCAATATTTCATTCGTCGATACATTGCTAGACTTGCTATTGGATTGGTGGCATCCACTGCTACTCACGACCTTTCTCCATTAATTCCAGTCGCATGTTGCCTATATTTTTCAACCCGCTTTAATGCAGCGCCCAAAATGTTGTTGCCAATCATTTTCCCAAAATTTCCAACAATGTTGTTATCCATCTTAGTACCATCTTCTTCCCTTGTTGTTTGTCACTAACGACTGTGATCCTGCAATCACCTCCCCCAATTTTGGCAAACCGCCTAAGCTAATAAAAAGCAGTTACAAAAGGATCGAAGAAGGTTGTCATTAGAACCAGATTAGCCAATGAATAATGGCGTGCTATTGGATCCATTATCACCATTAAGATGAACGTTGCTCCTTGATAGCAGATTAGGTTGGTTAGGTTGCTTGGTGTCAATTTTCCCAATAGATTTCAAGAAAAAATAATTACCATTTACAAAGGAGTATGATGGATTTTGTAGGAGCAATCGAAATTACAAGGATATGCCGCTGCGAAATCAAAAAATTCTGTCAGCCAAATAAAAGAAGCATGCTAGCATTAGATCTGATTTAATCAAAATAAGGATGGCTGTCGGATTTAATCAAGAGGGTAACCGTTGCCTCTCAATGCTACCAACGATTTCGATTAGCTGGCGACAATGGCTAACGAGTATATTGTTGAAATTCGGTCTAATGGTCGATGGTAGTGTTGAAGATGAAGATGGGATGCGATTTTTGCATGAAGTGTTAAAAGTAAACCTCCCATCCCATGTTGCTAATGTGAGGAAATGGGAGAGCCTTAGGTACTCTAAAAAGGGATTTGGTCTCCTTCTTTCCAATGCACCCAACATCCCCGCAAGCCAATAGCTATAGTTATCTTCGGGGTCAAGCTAGGCCATATTTTGGCTAGGCTATAAAAAATACGTTTGGACTTCGCTTTTGAGACATGTTGTTCTTATAGCGTTGTAGTATTCATTTTTCATTTAGAGAAGTTATTTTTTGTCATTAGCATAATTACTGTGAGATATGATTATTACTTTGAGATATTTCAAGTAGCATTATTATGGGATTATTTTCAAGTATTATTGTGAGATTATTTTCAAGTAGTATTATGGGATTATTTTCAAATAGTGTTATTATTGTGTGAAATATTTCCAACAAATGGTAACAGAGCTAGCATTATTTTAAGTATTGTTGGAGTTGTGTTAGGGTGAGCAAGGTTGTCTTCTAAACAAGGCTCTATAAAAGTCAAGTTAAAAATGCTCCAAAGTGGCTTCAACCAACGGTATTATTCAACCACAGATTCAAAAGCTCATTGGTAAAAATTATGAATATTGGAAAGCTTACAAGAAAGTTAATTTTTAAATTTCAAGATATTTGGAATATTGTTGAAAATAGGTATGAAGAACCCACACTTGAAGTAGAAAGTGCTACACTAAAGGTATAGAAAATTGAATAGAAGGATGTGAGAAAGAAGACTCTTGCTTTCCTACATCAACCTGCAGATGAAGAAATTTTTGAAAAGGTTAAAGGAGCAGAAACATCTCATGAAACTTAGAGTATCCTTGAGAAGAATTTTCAAGGAATTGCTCATGTCAAGGCTATTCGATTACAAGTCTTGAAAGTTGACTTTGAAAATCTAAAATGAAATCTTTGGAATCGTTAATAGATTACTTTACTCGTACAATAGCTATTGCTAATCAAATGAAAAATAATGGTGAAAAAGTTATTGATATTTCTATATAAAAAATTCTTAGATCTATGAACCCAAATTGAAGAGTCTAAGGATTTGTCTAATACATTAGTTGATGAAGTAATGAGATCACTAATGATACATGAAGTCAGAATAAGCCAACCTCAATTGAAGAGTAAGCATTACAGACGAAGTAAGTTTTTGGTAATTCAAATACAGAAAGAGGTAGAGGTGCTTCATCTAGCAAAGGCCAAGATAATTGAGGAAGAGAAAATTTGAATGCGAATGAAACTTGTAGAAATGTTTAGAATCAAGAATTAAAGGAGGCAATCACGGATGTGGCTAAGGTCATGGTCGAGCATCTGGACAAATATGAGGAAGAGAAAACTATGCCAAAATAGATAAGTCACGTTTTCAATGTTATAATAGCAGTAAATTTGGCCATTATAGTTTTGAATGCTAGTATAATCCTACAAATTAAGAATGGGTTAACCATATAGAAAAGAATAGTGAGATGATGGAACCTCTACTTCTAACATGCAATGTTATGCAAGAAATTGAAGATGTTGTGTGCTATATGGATATTAGTTCTAGTAATCATATGTGTGGAAACAAAGAATTATTCTCTAAAAATGATAAAAGTGTTCATTCCATTTTCAAATTTAGTGATAATGTCACCATTGAAGTTATGGAAAAAGGAAAATTTCCAATTTGGGCAAAAGATAGTACCCAATAACATATATCTAATATCTTTTATGTACCAAAAATCAAAAAATTTTTTATTGAGTATGGGGCAATTGTTACAGAAGGATTATGGGATTAGCATGAATAATCAATATTGTAAAATTGAAAATGAGTAGAAACAAGTTATGCAAATGTTGAAATGATGCCAAATATAATGTTTCCTCTTCATATTCACAATAGAAGATTACCATATTTTAATGCTCTTGTGAAAAATGATTCATGGCTTTGACATTTATGATTTGAACTTCTGAATTTTAGTTGACTGAAATTATTGTATCAAAAAATATTGTAACAGGATTACCATTAATTGATCGCCTAAATGATGCATGTGAAGACTGTGTAGTGGGAAAACAATATTAAATTTCTTTTCCAGTGGGACAGTCAAGAAGGGCTAACAATCTACTGGAGATTGTTCATTCACATATATATGGGCCTATCGAACCTCGGGCATTTGGAGATAAAAGGTATTTTATAACTTTATTGATGATTTCAATAGAAAAATATTAGTTCTCAAAGAGAAGTTATAAACATTTTCAGTGTTTCAAAAGTTTAAGTTATTTATTGAAAAGCAATGTGATCGTATTTTTAAATGTTTAAGAACTAACCAAGGAGGTGAATATACCTCAAATGATTTTGTTTAGTTTTGTGAAATCATGATATCAAACACCAATTAACAGTAGCATATAGTCCATAACAAAATGAAATTGTAGAAAGAAAAAATTGAATAATTATGGATATGGTTAGAAGCATGTTGAAAATGAAATCTGTGGAAAAAATGTTTTGGGCAAAAGTAATGAATTGGATTGTTCATGTATTGAATATGTGGCCAATAAAAAGTGTAAGGAAAATGACACTAGAAGAAGCATGGAGTGGTTACAAGCCAAGAATAACACATTTTAGAGTTTTTGGTTGTATTGCTTATTCTCATATTCCTAATTAAAGAGAAAGAAGTTGAACGACAAAAGAGAAGTATTATTCTTACTGGGGATAGTAATAATTCTAAGATTTATCGACTTTATAATCTAAAAACTAAAAAAATTGTGAATAGTAAAGATGTAACTTTTGCCAAAGATAAGGCTTGTCAATGGATAGGAAATAAGGAAAAGATTATTCCTTCAGAATTTATAGAAAATGGAGAAGAACTAATTAGATTCAAGCGGATTACAAGATGAAATCGATTCACCAAGAACAGAAAAGTCATTAAAAGATATAGCTTCATCAAGTACCAAACCCTAAAGAATTCCAAAGTAGTCATGTTGATTGAGAGATTTTGTGGTAAGTAACAGCAATGATGATGATATTGATGAAAATGATGATGAAACTTCACTTGCATATTTTGCTTTCCATTCTAAAACTAATCCATTAGATTATGAAAGTGTTGCAAAAGATGAAAAATGGAAGAATGCAATGCAAGAAGAAATAAATTCAATAGTAAAGAATAACACTTGAAAATTGGTTGATCTTCCTAAAGGACATAAATTCATTGGTGTAAAGTGGGTTTAAAACAAAGATTAATGCAAATACCGAAGTTGAAAGGTATAAAGTCTAACTTATTGCTAAGGGCTACAAGTAGAAAGCTAGAATTGACTATAACGAAGTCTTTGCACCCATAGCTCAGTAAAAAACAATCAGGTTAGTTGTCTCATAGGCCACTCAAAATTCATGATACATTTTTTAGTTGGATGTAAAGTCTGTTTTTCTACACGGAGATTAACTTAAAGGGGTATATGTGGAACAACCACTTGGTTTTATTAAACCAAAATACAAAAATAAAGTTTACAAATTGAAAAAGGCTTTGTATGGTTTAAAATAAGTCCCTTGAGCATAATATAGTCATATTGACTCTCTTTTTGAAAATATAAGATTCATCAAATATCCATACGAACATACTTCTTATGTGAAATATGAGAAAAAATATATTGATTATTTGTTTATATGCAGATGATTTGATATATACAAGGAACAATCAGTTTATGGTAGATGAATTTAAACAAATAATGCAAAGAGAATTTGAAATGACAATGGGATTGATGAATTATTATCCTAGAATTGAGGTTAATAAGTCGAAAAAAGGAATTTTTATAACTCAAAAGAAGTATTTGAAAGAAGTTCTACAACATTTTCAAATGAAAACAAGTAAGCTAGCATGCACTCCGATTGTTATAGGATTAATATTGTCTAAAGATAATGGTGGAAAAAGAGTGGACAGTACTTTATATAAGCATATTGTGGGTAGTTTAATGTATTTGACACCTACATGACCGGATATCATTTATGTAGTTAGTTTGATAAGCCAATACATGAAAAGTCCAAGGAAAATGCATCACCAAGCAGCGAAAAGGAACCTACTTTACTTGAATGGGACAAGGAATCTTTGCATTTTGTATGACAATAAAAATTCTTATCTTACGGGTTTTACTAATAGTGATTATGCAGGAGATTGATGATAGAAAAAGTACATTTGGATATGTCTTCATCTATGGAGATGAAGTGGTGTCATGGTCATCAAAGAAACAGTCAATTGTGACCTTATCTACTATGAAAGTGGAGTACGTTGCAGTAGCAACATGTGCATGTAAAGCTATTTAGCTGAAAAATATACTCAAAGGGTTGAATTATAAAAAAAATGTGCCAATTCGCATATTCTATGATAATAATTCAGCAATTGCACTTGCTAAGAATCTAGTTTATCATGGAAGAAGCAAGCACATTGACATGCAATATCAATTCAACCATTACTTGGTGAGATAGAAGGAAATCAAGCTTATGTGTTGGAAGACATCTAATCAAGTCTAAGCCTTTGAAAACTAATGTATTTGTAGCATTAAGAAATTTACTTGGTCTTTCTAATTTAGATGGTTCGGTTTAAGGGAAGGTGTTGAAAGCAAACTTGTCAGTCCACATTGCTAGTGTGAGGAAATGGGAGGAGCCCCTTGCATTATAAAAAGGGATTTAGTCTCCCCTTTTCAACAAATCCCACATCTTCACAAGTTAATAACTGTAGCTATCTTTGGGGTCAAGCTAGGCCATATTTTGGCTAGGCCATAAAAATATTTTTTAGCTTTGCTTTTGAGGTTTATTGTTCTTATAACATTGTAATATTCAGTTTTTCATTTAAAGAAGTTATTTTTCACCTTTAGCATAATTGTTATGGGATATGAGTATTGCTTTGATATATTTCAAGTAGCATTATTGTGGAGTTATTTTCAAGTATTATTCTGAGATTATTTCCAAGTAGTATTATGGGATTATTTCCAAATAGTATTATTATTGTGTGAAATATTTCCAACATATGCTTGCTGATGACGAATTTGCAACGACAACCATGGCTGGTATTTTCGATAGAGAAGATGGTCTCTGGATATGCTGCTTGCTACTCGTTGGAGCTTGAAACTTTTGTTAATGGACCACAATCAAGATCTACTTTGGAAAGGCTTCTAGATTTTGTTAATCAGTAGTCATGATGGAAAATCAATAGCTTCCATTGGCGATTTGGAATTTCCAATTGAGGTATAGAATTTGTTAAAGGCGGCAAAATGAAATGACATGATGGATTCAAGGGTAGTTTGGTCATTGAGAAATATTTGTCATACCAAACTAACTATGTTTCTTATCGAAGTAACGAACTATTAAATTTTAGGTATATTTGATATTAAGAATGTACATAATGATTTTATATGAAAATTTTCATACTTAGTGGGTACATTTACAATTAAGGGCAAAGGTTGTGAGTATATTTGAAATTAACTCATACAATTACTTTATTCTTATCTTATCGCCTCACTTTTACTATCTTTTTAACTTTTTCATAAAAACTTGTCAACATTTTTCCATCATATTAAAAACTTATGAATACTATTCATTAGATTAATTTCAAAGTCTTATTTAAAATGACTGAGCTGTAGATTTAAGCACAGAACACTAGTCACATTATTTTGGAAAAAGAACTAAAAATATTGAACTAAAATAAATTAAGTTGATTGCTAACTAGTGGAAACTCAACTTGGTAAATGGTAATCATTGTCATTGAGTTGGAGCACATGTAATCGGAAAATTTTATCCTCCCTTCATGACTAAAATAGCCATATGTTTAAAAATTCAAAAAATATATATACATCTACAAAATTGGTAAATTTTGATTTAGAGATTAAACGAACTAAATTAACCCTTTTGCAAAATTTTTTTTTGAAGAAACATGTTATTGGACCAGTTTGAAATGATCGTTTTGCATTTATTAAGGAAAAAATGTACATATATAGTTTTCTAGGGCTCCGTATTAGTAAATAACACATATTTGCTCGATTAGATGGCTTGTGGCACTGACAAAAGATCTCTATTACGACTCTTTTAGACTAACATAGAGCTAATTTTAATTATAGAAAGTTACAATTTTATTTTGTAGATATCGTCTTATCTGGTTTATTAAATGCATGCAATTCTCTAATACTATTTGTTTATTTTGTACAAAATATAATTTTTTTTATTAAGAATATGGAACAACAAGCTATCCCAACTCCCTATGAACAACTCCCTATGAACCTCAGTAGTCATCAAAGGGAGAAGGGATAGAGCTGTTGTTGAAATTTCATTGACAAAAAGTTATTTATACATAGTTTTTCTAAGTGGAAGGGCGGTGGATTGCTCCACCACTCTTGATGTAACAAAATATGAGAAGCTGATTTTATCAGCGAGGATATGAGCAACAGAGTTAGGTAACCGTAGTACAAAATGGAAAAAGTATGAAAGACCATTTGTTGACAAGGCCTTTTAACAACTTGACAAGATTAGAGTTATCACGGTTCATTCTATGCTTATTTTGAATGTTAATCTAAGAGAATTTTGTGAATTTGCATAGTTTTTGCTTAATTTTTGTCGATTTTGCATTTCATGCATTGTATTTAGATTTTGAGCATTTTTAGTTTAATTCGATGCAAATTATGTGGTTTTAGAATTTTAGTAACCTCATTTCATCATTTAGGAGTGCATTTAGTAGTTTTGGTTGTTGTTGTTATAAGCATACACTTTGGAGTACATGTCAAGTACTGGAACGGAGAAGAAAGCCTGCAGTGCAAGCTAAAGATGGATTTTGAGTTAGAGTGATTAGTGCCCCAACGCCAGCAATCAGCCATTAAAGAAAATTTTAGAAACTCAAAGTTGGCATGTGCCTAGAGTGATCGGTGCTCCAACACTGGCATGTTGGCATTGCAGTGCCAATGCTCATATGTGTGAATTTTTTCACATGTCTTATGCAGTCATGGAGGGAGGTATAAATAGGCCACTTAGGGTTTCAAGAGAAGCAGCTAAGGCTCATGGGAGCAGGAGAAAGAAAAAAATTCAAGTCAAGGGAGATTTTGAAGTGAAGATTCAACTTGTGTGGTAAAATCTAGCAAGTTTTATCTCCTCTCTTTCTTTCTCTGCATATTTTCTTGTTCTCCTTTGTTGGGATGTACCTAAACATGGTTTTATGGGATTTGATCTTATATTTTTGGGCTAAACATCCAAATGACGGGAGATTGAAATGATTTGACGCTTAAACTATGTTTATTTGGTTCTTTTTTATTTGAATATGAATATTTAATTGTTGGGAACTTGTATTGTATAAATTTACCTTTATATGTGGTATTTAATGCTTTTTACAGGCTTAATTGCCTTATAAAATGATTTATTATTTGGATTCATGATTGAAAAAAGGTGGATTTGGGTGAGATTCAAATATAAAGCACAGGATTTCAACTTAGGTATTGTTGAATGTTAATACGGATAAGAATATATTGTTTAACCCTGTGTAATTTTAAGTAGGTTATAAGCTAATCAATCTTGTCATACTTATTTGCATGAGAACATGTGGTGAGATTAGGTTTATGCAAGGTCATAATATCTTGAAAGCCTAGCCCCCCAGCCACCTTGGGTTTGCACATATCTTGCCAGGCTACTCGACTTATTTTCCTTTTGCATGCCTTATAACTCCACTAGAATTTACTAAGTATGCTTCAAATTTCGTTATAGAAGATGATAAGAAGAAGAAAAATGCTCATTATACGGGTTAGTATCACCTATGCCACGACTTTGACTAAGGTCTCCTTTCCAGTGAACTAGAAAATTGATTCATCTTAATGTATTATTTTAATTAATAATTTATTTTTTTAACCTATTCTGAAATTTTTATCAACTTGACAATTATATTCTTACCTAAAAAATTTTCAGCCGCACGCATGTTGAAATAGAGGTTCCCATTAATGACTAACGAGCAGAGGCAGGAAGAAGAGTGGAGGGAAGTGGAAAACGATTAAAGTCTTGATGAGGGAGAAACGCGAGGCATTTTCCAATATTGAGAATTTCAGATATAAAGCTGAGGTGATTGCATGATTGGTGGATACGAATTCTTGTAATCCAAAGACGATCTGCTTTTGGCAGTGGACTCTTTAAGTCATCATTAGTCGGGCGTGCAATTTCCGCCATCTCAATACAGCATTTCATTGCCCGTCGAGCGATTGCCGGTCTTGTTGCTTTGGCACTCATGCCAACGGGCGCATTCCATTTCCCCAAATACGCTACGGTTGGTCGGAGCTCGTAAGAGCTAGTTCATTGTAATATAATCTTGTATATGACAATAAAAAATACATTATTTCATTGAAAATAGACGTATGATCTTATTAATTAAAATTAACAACTGTAAACGTTATCCCAAAAGTTTTAAGTATTTTTTAATTTTTTAAAAAATTATTATAAAATTCTTGATCTAAGTATATTTAACTTTTTCATCAAAAAAAGTATATTAACTTATATATTTAGCTTACCATTTTTGAAGATGTGTTTTTTTTTGTATTTTTAAATTCAAGATTATTTTAGTCATTTTTAACTATTAATCATAATAGCAAATGAACATGACCCTTAATTATAAGCGATTTCAATTTGGGATGCCAAGAAAATGTCGCGAAAGGTCATATCCATACAACAAAACCTTAATTGCAATAAAAAATTACAATGAACAATTTCTCGTTGCAATTAGTGTACACAATTGCAACGGAATGGAGGTTTGTTCCTATGGGTTGGAAATTACCTATAAATTGCAACGGAACATATTTCGTTGCAAAATGGTTGCTATTACTTACAACGACACTTGACAACAAAAGATAACAAGACGTTGTTCCTGTTATATTGAACAATTGCAACGACATTATTTTCATTGCAAAATTTGACATCAACAATATACCAAAATTTGCAACGAACAATGTTCTCATTGCAATCGAAAGGCACAATTGCAACTAGATGAGAATTCTTTCCTATTATATGATCAATTGCAACAAAATTAATCTTGTTGCAAAAATTAGAGCTAATAACATACTAAAAATTGCAACAAGCAATGCCTAATTTTTAGCATGGTACAAATTACAATACAAATGATTTTGAGTTCATCAATACTTAATGAATGTCTAATTTTTGAGATTTTGGTTTCTAAATTAATATTTTACTATTTTTTATAAAAAGTTAATATTTGAGATTTTGTCATGGTATATTGTTGCAAAAAATTTGAGAATATTATATAACATTGCTATAATATTTGTAATATTAAATTAAAATTATGAAGTTTTAATTTTATTAAGAGCCCAAAATTATTAGGATCAAAAAGAAAACTTAATGAAACTAAATAAAAATTAAATTAATTAGGCCAAATGGAAACTAAAAAAGTATTAGCAATTATGAATTCTTTAAATTTTGTAAATCACTTTTATTAGATAATCGAACTCATTTAAACTATTTAAATGAGAATATTATTAAATGGCATGATGTGCCATTTGGAAAAAATGGAATACAAATTTCTAGTATTTTTATATTTATAATTAGGTATAATATAAATGTACATTTTATCTTGTTAAAAATAAAATATACAAATATATGCCTTATCCTTGTTCAACTGGTTTGCCAAATAAGCCCACGTCTCTAGTCCTCAAGTCTATGCCCTTTTTTCTATTGTGCTGATTTTAGGCTAAAATGTTAGCTAAACCTTTTTTTCAAAATTATGGTCCATGCAAGTGTATATGTTGAATGAGACACAAAAATATTAAAATTAGGGTTCATGAAATTATATATAACATTAAAATTATTTATCTACATGGATAGTAATAACTAATTATATTATTTTATACTATTTATTGATTTAAATAATAAACACTCATTATTAACTATTTATTTCATCTAATAATAATAAATATATAATATTTAAATGATATATGATTACATTTAAGGTACATGTTTGGTCTAAATTATGTGTTAAAAGGGAAAAAGGATTGGGCATCACTAACTCATGCATACACATACAAGACAACTTGATAATTGCAACTTAAAATTACAATAAACAAGTTTTTATAGAGACTTTTAAAATAATAAAAATTAGAATTTTATAGATGATCTAAAATTATAAAGGGAAATAACTAATCAAAAAATTATAAAGAGAAAATAAAGATTATTATAAAAATGAATATTTGTTAAAGTGTTAATATTTAATGGATTAATAGAAAACTATATTAATATTTCTCATTGTTATATAAAATTAAAGTTCTTTTTATTGGGATAAAAATTAAAGTTCATTATTCCATTTCATGTGTTTCAATTTGTCTTTCTTTTTTATTTTAAACTACCAGTTTGGCAGCTCTAGAATCAAAAATAAGAGGCCTAAGGGTGTATTTGGAAATGAATAAAACTTTTGATAAAAAGTTTTGAAAAGTAAAAGTTGTCAAATGATGTGATATGATAGGGGTAATGATGAGAAGTAAAGATGATAAAGTTAAAATAGATGGGTTAATTGTATGGGTAGTTATGTAGAAATGATTGAAAAGTAGAGTTGTTGTATAGGAAAATGTGAAAAAATAATTAAAAAATATGATAATTATAAAGGGTGAAAAGTTTTAGATTGAAAAGTTTTAAGT
>JAXCLR010007885.1:0-14334 GCA_035584095.1 Annona squamosa | reverse complement strand
TCTTTGCTTTATGAAACAAATTTTGGGTCTATGACTATGTTATGTGAAATATATTTCATGTTAGACGAATGATGGAAATTTTTCATGTATTGATCCTGCCGTGTGATCAGGGCAATAATCCTGAGTCACGTTTACCAATCGACACGATCCCGGAGTAAGGCTTCTAGGCACCTCAGTTCGAGGCGCCACAATTTAACCTAGCTGGAAAAATTCTAAACTGAAGAAATTATAAAAATGAACTATAATTACAAAATTATATAAGAAACCAGTAAAACTAAAAATAATTAGTTATACCAAGTCCCTGGCAATAGTGCTAAAAACTTGATGAGCGGCGTATATGTCTAATTAAAATGCTCATTTTAACGCAAGTATATGTACCGATCAAGTAATAAAGAGTGAGTAAAGTATCATTCCCACGAGGATTGTGTTAAACAAATCAGCATCTTAAATCTCGTGAGGAAAGTATCGTTCCCGCGAGGATTATGTTAAACAAATCAACACCTTAAATCTCAATTGTTTAAGTGAACTGGTAAGGGAATGAGATTTGGTTTCAAAGAATTGAATTAGACCAAACTAAGCAAAGCAATAAATGACCAAAGTGGAGTGGATATTGCTGAGATTTCCTTGAGATGATTAAGGTAGGTAGGAATATGAATTCATTAAATCTTAGCTATGTTATTTGGTCCCATTTAAATTAGTTGTACAGAAATAACTAATGTAGGTTCATTCATATTCATATATGTGAAACCCTGACCTACATAGGACTCATGTATATGCATTTGAATGATTGATGTATGATTTGATTGAATTATGAATGATTTATTTGCAATTTTGATGGTTTGTTGCAATTAAGTTAGTGGGTATGAATGATGCTTAAATTAATCATTATAAGCTAATGTGGCTTAATATGATTAAATTGGCCTAATGAGGATAAAAAGGTATTAGTGTGACATGAGAAATTAATTAATTTTCATAATATGATTAATGAAAATTAGGAGGCTAATAATAGATCTAAGTTGAAGCATGTTAGAAAATTCACAATTTGACACCTATGAGGCGGATTAAGATGAAAATTGAAAGGAAACCACATAATTTCGTGCTTAACCTTATGAAAGAGTTATATTATGAAAATATTAATGAAATTAGGGTGAAAATCGAGTATAAGCATCCAAAATCCAAGGATGACATCAAATGATTATATCTTGAGCTGAAAAGGTCGGATCGAGAGAAAATTTGAAATAGACGGTTAAAATTACAAAGTCAATGCTATGAAAGGATTTGATCAAGCTAATGACGATGAGATAAGGCTTGCACAAAAATGGGATTACCTCTTTTGACTTTTGCACCCCTTAAAGTAACATGCATTTATGTTAAATGTAAAGTAATTTAGTAAATAATTAAATGCATAACTGATGTGTTGAAAGGGGATAAATTGCAGGGTATTTTAAGAATTACAAAAATTGAAAAAAATCCATGAAAATATCTAAGGAATAAATGCTGATTAAGGAGCTAATACACTAGCTCAAGTGAGGATAGACATGTAGCACACACGGGATGTCCAAGCAGACCCTAATTTGGGCTTTAGTGATTTTTTTAATAAAATATATAACTAAGTTAGTTAGGGATTGAGGTGAATAAATGTGCATTTAAATCGGTTGGAAAATCATGGTCAAAAATATCAAATTAAGGCCATTTGGATATGATCATTGAGTGGATAGCATTAGAGCATGAAAGAGAGGTGGACGGTTATGGCAGCCTTTTGGATTTTTCTTAGATTTTTTTATTATGATAAATTTAACCCTAATTGAGCTAAATACTAGGGTGATTAAATGACCATTAAATTAAAGCTGCAAATGATGGAAAAAAGCCAAACAGCAGCTAAAGTGGATGTGCTCAAGTGGACAACAAGGTGATTATCAATGCTTTGGATAATCGATGAATTTTATTTAGGTAAATTGTAATTTACTTGGAGCACATTTTGCCATGTCAGCAAGGGGATAAAAATGTATTAAAATAACCTCAAATCATGTGTAAAATGGGGCCCACAATGCTGGAAAATCCAGCCATGACTTTAGGGGGATGTCCATAAGCATATGTAATTTTGAGATAAAAAATTTCAAGGAGCAAAAGCCCTCATTCCAACAGCTTGTGCACGTCCATATCTAGCAAGGGAAGAGCTAATAAAAAGGAGAGAAAAAGGGAGATAAAAAGAGAATAGAAGCAAAGAAAAGTGTGACTCCATTCAAGTAAGTGCACTCTTAAGTTTGAATCATTTAAATCTAGTTTTTTTAACTCAATTTATGAGTCACGAATATGATTCATAATGAACCCTTAAAGGAGGATTTATGAATCCCTTAATTAGGGTATTTATTGAGGATTTAATGACAAGTATGCAATGAAGGGTTCAAGAGGAAGAAAATGGTGATTAGGGTTGATTATGAGTTCATAAACCTAAGCTGAAACTTGCTTAAATTTATGCATAATGTTGCTGTTTTGTTGGGTTGATATGATTACATGATAATTCATGATTAGATGAATTATATATATTGATTTAAGAATAAGTTATGAATTTTAGAAAGAAGATGAATTAGGGTTACGCATATGACCTAATTTCTATATTTTGATGTTGAAAATGATACATAAATTAGATGAAATGAATTATGGATGATTTAGAGGGTAAAATACCCTTAGAGTACTTTAGACATTCAAAAGGACTTAGAAAGGATTCCCTAAATCTGACTTTTAGGAAGTATACATGTAGATGTCCAAAGTAGTGTAGAAAGGGTACCCGATATGCATGAGAAGTTGTTGTTTTGTAAGCAACCAATATATGAAATTTAAGTATGTGATAATATCCTGAATTTGGGTTAAGAAAAGTGTAATTAATTGCTAAAATTAAGTTATTAGAAATCTATTTAGATCTGAGTATCAAAAAGGAATGTTCAAAGTGTATAAATTAGGTCCCAAAGTTGCTATTTTGGAACCCTATAATTGGTGGATTAAAAATCTATAAAAATACACTAAATAAAGTGTTAACTAAGGTGTATAATCACGCTAAATTAGAAGCTAAGTTGCTAATTTGAAAATTTTTAAGAAACACGTGAATTTTGTTTTATTAAATGGACATATATGAAGAGATAGGTATGGAAAAATGATAAATGATTTAAGTGAAATGTTAAAATGCAAAAATGTATAAAAATATGATTGAAACATATGAATTATATTGCTATTTTGGATAACATCAAAATTTGAGATTAATATATGGGGTTTAGGACATTAATTAAGTGCTTAAAAATGGGAACAATGTGTGAATTATGAAAAATATTAAGTTGAAGTCATAAACCTTCATATGGTGATTGAGGAATGTGTAATGATATATATGAATGATACCCTAAATATGGAAATTGAATATCTGATGTAATGAATAGTTTGATGTATAAGTATGTTGTGTATGTACACCTAACTTGGAATTCAAGTGGGTTATGAATATTAATGAAAATGGGTTGGAAAACTAAGTTGAATGCAAGCAAATAAAATTTTCATGAATGCTATGTCATTCTTAAATGTATAGGCAAAAGCAAAGAAAAGGTAGATCCAGAAAGCTCACGTGATCAAGGTAAGCAAGAAACATTTTCTAAATGATTTTGTTTCTTAAATTATCCTAAAATAATGGTAAATGATATTCCAATTGCTTTTATTAGTTTAGCAAATGAGATTTGAATTTATTTCTAAAGTATTTAAGGATGGTCATTCCTTAGCTCAATATGTGTTGCTAATTGACTTACATAATTGCTTTGTTAAATATGAAAAATATTGTCTTATGAATTTATGCAAGAAAAACATGCTAGCATGTCAATAATGGTTCATGTGCACAAAGCATGAGGTCTACTTGAAAGGAGTAAGCGAATCGATTGTCCCCCTTTGGTGTGGCTAAGTCGCTAAGATAAGCCTTGAGCCGGCGACGCCCTCCCTGAGATGGGAGCAGAAAGAGACGGATGGTCGCCTAGCTAGCTTCCATCCTATGATGTCATGCATTGCAACGTCATGATGTACCCTCAAGGGGGTATAATGTTGTTTTCCAAGATGTTTTAAATAAAACGGTTTCTACTCCGTAGGTAGTTGGTAACTTAATAAGTGTCTTTACTGAATGGAGAAAAATGATTTTAAATAAATATGCCTTCAAAATATATTGCTTGAAAAAAATATATAGCTTGCTTATTGAGTTTACAACTCATGTATTGTTTTCCAAACCCAAATTGTAAAATAACTTGATATTTAATGCCTTTAAGATCTTATGTGATCTATGACATGCTTTGTATTGTATAAATATGTGATATTGGATGATGTGCATGTTATAAACATACATGATTATATTTGATATGAAATGTGTTTATTAGGGCAAAGATACCTTAAGTGGACACTTGAGGAAAAATAACATAAAATTAATTATTAAGAAATAATGTTTAAATGGATAAATATTAGTTAAATCCCACTGTGTGATAGGGCAACAATCTTGATCATGTTTACCAGTCAATAACGATTCTGAGGCAAGGCTTAGGATGTGACGCTCGGGTTAGAGGCGCTACAGAACTTGGTATCAGAGCATGGACTGGTAAACAAGCGTGGAAAAGTCTAAGTATGATGAATGAATTAGTATAATGAGATATACATGATTTTATGATGAATTGACATGTGATTATCATGATGAGATACATGATTTATGATGATGTATTGCAGAATAGTTTGCAATATGTATTTTTATTATATAGCTAATTCAATTATATTTGAACATATGGCTAATAAAAGGAAAAGAATCATGAGTTTTGAGGAGTTGAAGAAAAAAATGGAGGAAGAAAAGAGGCAAAACATAGAGGAAGATGTGAATAAGTGGTTGGCCCCCCGGCAAGGCGCATACTCCTTTCCACCAGTTCCTCTAGGGTTTCCTCCTAGGCATCCTCCATCCCATCCACAAAGTCACTATCATGTTAGTTCCTATCATTAGAGACCTAATGTAGAGGAGTCTAGCAGTCGAGCTCTTAGAGCTAAAGTTCTTACAACATCTCGCCCTAGCTTTCTAAGGACCCCTCGAACTCCCACTGACTATATACATCCACTGGACCTCCAGCATTTTTGGGATAATACTCCAACACCCATACCTCCCAAGCAAGGACCATGGTATCGATTTGAACATGGGAGCATCTAATTCCGACATGGGATAAGTTGGGAAAGGATATTCCAAAGGGAGAAAGAAATGGCCCCATTCATAGCAGAGTGTCATGCTCAAGGTATCATAGAATCACCTGTCCCCTCATACCGATGAGATTATGATACATGTTGACGAGAGTACCGGTGATCTTGTTGCACTTAGTGAACCATTAAGATACCTCAAACCAGTCAAGGAAGAAGAAGATGAGAACGACGAAAGTGATGATGACAGTAGCAACGATGATAATGATGGTGGCGGAGAAGAAATAATCCTGTCTAGTTAGATACTAGCACTATCACTAAGTAACCTACCCAAATGTCGCCTAGGCGTAAGCGTTATCGCTATTTAAGGAGAGAACTAGGTAGATGATGATTTTTTTCTTATTTTTATAAACATGAATATATATAATAATGAAGTGATGACATTATGTTATGATGTGATGTGTATATAAGTGTGACATGGGTAAATGTGTGTTATGCTTTGTTATGTTAAAAATTATGGTTCATGAATGAATATTTGCTGATGTGAATGAATGCATATGGATGTTTTTGATGATGAATAATATGACATGTATGCGATCATGTGAATTGCTTATTAAACATACGATGATCTAACATTGATTATGAATGAAAGATTATGTGCTTTTATGCGTTCAGAAGAGCACTATGGTTGAAATGAGATTAAGAATGAGAACAAACAAAGAAAAAGAAATTGCTACAGAAGTCCCCAGGCAACACAAGGTTGGTGAGACTAGTGGCAGACCAAAAAGGCCTAAACCGGAACCAAATAGAGAAAGTCCAAGAACTCATCAAAGACGAGAAGACATAAGCCCAGAAAGAGATGTGGAAGGAGAATATGAGTTAAGACAAACTCGACTCATAGAAGAGAGAGTGGTTGTAGTTGTGAAACCTCAATCTTACACACATGCATGAAACCTTAGGGTTGTAAACCCTAGGTAATATATTAATAAAATATATATTCATGAGTATGAAAATATGTTGGAATAGAGCATAAAATAAATTATGAAATTCGGATGAATAGTGCATGTAAATAGGCACGTGAGTAGTAAAATGTGAATAGTAAACGTGAGATTAAGAAAAATGTTAAGTTAATCACTTTGGATTAACTTAATCATAAAAGATGAAAAAGGAAGCTTCTCACTAAAGGACAAAAGTGTTTTTTGGATTAAAATAATAATTTCGGATTTTTATGGATTTTTGTGAAAAAAATGAAGAAAAATTCATATCTTGTAATCTGGAAGTCAGATTAAGATGACATTTTTTATGTATAACCAAAATATGATGATGGACATGATGAATGGTCCAAGATTGATCAAAAATCATGAATTATGGGTCAATATTAAATGTCATTTGGAAATCAAAAAGTAGCTTCATTTTTTCATTAATTATATTTGACTTTGGGGTTAATTTTAATTGATTAAAAAATTAAATAATTAATGAAAAGCTACAATTGCTGCTGAAGGATTGACTTTTGGGCCAAAATCGAATGGTCCAAAATCAATCTTATAAAAAATCTACAGTTAGGATTTATTTAGCTTAATTTAATTAATTTTAAAAATAAAAAAATAAGTAAAAAATAGGGCTGCATAGGGGGGCTAGAGCAGGCATAGGGTGGCTGCTTTTGGCTCAAGGCACCTTTTAAAATTAGAAAAAAATACATTTTTATAATTAAATACCTCAAGCTAAGGGGGTAAAATCCAATTTTGTAAAAAATGTCACACTATAAATAGGGGAGCATGGTGAACAACCAAGGCACACCCATTCCAGCTCCATTGAGCATTTTCAACCCCCAAAATTTATTTTTGGCCTTAGGGAGAAAAGGAGAGAAAGTTAGAGAGAGAAAGGTCAAGTAGGAGGAGAGTTTTTCTACTTCAGATAAAAGGATTCTTTTCAAATTTCTTTCGGATATTAAGTAGGCTAAAATTATGCTTAGATAATGCCTAAGCATGAGAAAATAAGTATAGTTATAATGCTTAATTAGAATTATGCAAAAATACCAAAAATTTGAAGCGAAGATAGAGCATTCGAGAAAATCATGTATGATATGTGGAAATAATGCTCCAAATTTGATAAATGATGATTTGGGATGTATGATTATGATAAATATGATGTTGGAATAATGATATATTAATTTTATGATTTTTGGAATTAAGGATTATGCATAAGTGAATTTGTGTTGATTTTTAGTATATGGAGAAAATAATTTTTTAAGCCAAGTAAATGATGATAAATTCAAAATATATAAATGTTCCCATGATATACTAACTGAGAGCTATATCATGGTATTTTTTTAATTTTGAAAAAAATGTCAATTTTTGGAACCCATGAACAGTAACCCACGTTGCTGTGAATAGTAACCTCGAATGAACAGTAAACGTGAACAGTACCCATGAACAGTAATTTCTATAGTGATTTTGAACAGTACTATGAACAGTGAACAACGTGATTTGTGAAAAATTGAGATTTATTTTTATATTTTATGAGGATATATGGATGGAATTTTTAAAGGATTTATGGATAAAAATCCATATAAGGAGATAATGACCAAGTGTATTTATAAGATTAACTTCTACAGGAATGAGATAATGAATAGTTATAAAGCAAGGATGGAAACTAAACTAAGACATAGAATGTATGGATAAAATATATATTTTCCTTGTATAGGGAAAAAGAAAAGGAAAAGGTGGAGGACACGGACCGAGGAGGTAAGCAAGCAATCCTTTTGAAAATGATGATTTGCAAGCAAACAATCCTTTTGAAAATGATGATTTGTAAGCAAGAAATCCTTTTGAAAATAATGATTTGTAAGCAAGAAATCTTTTTGAAAATGATGATTTATAAGCAAGCACAACTTTTAAAATGTGATTTTATTGTTTCATTGTAAGCAAGCAATCCTTTTGAAAATGATGATTTGTAAGCAAGCTATGTGCTTTCTAAAATATTTTTAAATAATTGCAAATTGTTTGCTCATATGTTTTATGAATTATATTTAAGGGTGGTCATTCCTATAATGTTTTGAAATGATGAATGTTTATGAGTTTTTTTGAAAAGTCATGCCGTCATATTGATATCATGTGATGTTCATGGACATGTGCTCATGTATGATGTATAATGACGAGGCTTTCGTGGAGGTAGAAAGCGGATCAGAGAGTCCCCCTTCACTATTGCCAAATCGTATGGGTTGTGTGCCGACGGTGTCCTCCCCAGAGGTGGAGGCAAAGGAATGTTATATGTGAATGAATGCATTGGATTTTCATACATGGATTGAAAAGGAATGCATGAATTTAAAATGATGTTTTGAGGGATGATGCAAATAATTCTCTACATGAGAATGACAAATCACCTAGTGTAAGAGGTATATAATGCCAGAAAAATCAAAAGCCATGCATATAGGAACCATGTAGGCATTAAGAGGAAGAGAGGTTCCCCTTGATGAAGCCAAGTCGGAGATAGCCGGTGTATTGGACCATGCTATGTGAGATGTTCCCTTGGCTAACGTACTCGCACACGAAGGTTTATGTCAGAAGTGGAAAGGAAGTATTTGCACATTCAATGTTTATGAAAAGGTTTCTATTCCATTGATAGTTGATCACTTGCTAAGTGTCTCCTATCAAATAGAGAGAAATGCATTTACGAATGGTTTTCATGAATGGTTAACGAAAGGTTTCCAAAAATGATTTACGAAAAAGTTTCTATTCCGATGATAGTTGATCACTTGGTAAGTGTCTTCTACCGAATAGAGAGGAATGCATTTAAAAAAATGCTTGCTTATTAAGTTTCGACTCATGTTCATTTTCCTAACCTCAGATAGGTATAGCGAAAGACAAGAGATGAAGGGCCTGAGTTGCTAAAGGAAAAGAAGAATCTACAAAGATTAGTAGATTTTTGTATGAATAAATGTCCTAATGGCATATAATAAAAAAGGACATAGATTGTATGAAATTATGAAGTTATGAATAATATAAGAAGTTGATGATTTATGATGATATGAATAAGTCCATTATGAATGATGATGAGTGTATGTTTATGTGATGAAAGAAAAAGAAAGAAATTAAAAAAAAATGGATGAGATCTAATTAAGAACCCGCCACGTGATCAGGGTAACAATTTTGATTCACATTTACCAATTAACAAGATCTTAGAGTAAGGACAAATGTGACACCTTGGTTCAGAGCGCCACAGTAGTAGTAAAAGAAGCAATGCAGTAGGCTACTCGCGAGCAGGTAGCATAGACTACAGATATTATCCAGGGTTTATGGGAAAGAACCCAGCAGGCCCTGTTGGGCAGTATTGAAAGAGATGGACCCATTCTGACGGCTAGCCCGACTCCCATGACAGTACTAAGAGAAGATGAAAATCAATTAATGGAAGTTGATCCCCAAACTTTTCAGGAGAACCTGATCCAGTACAGGCTAAACAATGGATAACAGAGATCAAGAAATTATTTAGAATATCTTCATGTAATGATCGGCAGAAAGTATTGTTTGCTACACATTTGTTGATTAAAGATGCACACGAAGGGTGGGAAACAATGTTAGTCACAATGCCGTGATTAGAAGAGGTGTCTTGGCAGACATTTGTCGAAGAGTTCAATAAGGAATACTTCCCCATTGGATTACAGAGCCAAAAGGTGATATAATTTGAAAGATAAGGGAGGATGTCTATCATAGAATACGCCACGAAGTTCAATGCCTTAGTCAGGTATGTGCCTTGGATCACCAATGTGCCAAAAAATAAGGCACAAAGATTCTAACAAGGACTGAGGTCATACCTCAAGGAAAGCCTTGCCCCTTTTCTAGTTAAGGATTATGCTTCAAGTCTTGAGAGGGCAAGAACATTAGAGGTTGAGGCATTAAGAACTCAGGAATTGATATTAGGGTTAAGGATGTTTAGTTCTGGAACAAAGGAAGCTGAACCATGGAAAGAAAAGGCTTGAAAAGGAAATGTGAGAAGAGGAAAAGGATCCCCAAAGAAGAAAATCTCACCTTTATACAGAAAATGTTAGAAGCGACATACAGACGAGTGCTTGAAAGGCTCAAATTGATGCTATAAATGTGGGCAAATAAGCCATATAGCCAAGGAATGTCGGATGGGAGAAGCAAGGGTCATTAAATGTTATATTTCTGACCAAACAGGACACATTGCTCCGAACTATCCAAATAAGGCACAAATGTCACAAGGACGCAGAAGACCTGCACAAATTAAGATACTCGGAGTAGCGAATAAGCAGGGAACCTCTAAAAACCTAGTACAAGTGCATGCCTTGACTCGGACAGAGTCACAAGAGTAAAAGAAAAGGTGGTCAAAAGTATGGTTTACATTTTAGGAAATTTGGCAGTTGCTTTCTTTGATTCAAGTGCTAGTCACTCATTCATAGCATGCTAATATGTTGCCACCCATGCACTACCAATAGAGGAGACCAATAAGATAATTTACGTAGAATCCCCTGTTTATAGGTTAGCTAGCACTAGCCAAGTATGCAATACATGTCCAATTAGGATAAGATTTTTGATTTTATAAGCCAACTTGATCCAATTACCTATGATGAAATTTGATGTGATATTGGGTATGGACTGGCTGAGTCAATGGAGAGCTACAATTGATTGCAAGAATAGAAAGGTACAATTTGAAGCAGCTTCAGAAAAAGAGATAGTCATTAGGGAGTTAAGACAGCCTGAGAAGTCGAATATACTAATATCATCCATGAAACCGGTCAAAATGATCTGCCAAAGGTGCCAAGCTTATCTGGTATCAGTTAATGTGGAGAAAGGTACGGAGGTAAAAATAAACCAAATTCCTGTGGTTAAGGAATTTCTTAATGTATTTCTAAAGGAACTAACCACATTACCTATACAAAGAGAGATAGATATAACTATAGACATCATACCAAGTATGGCACCGATATCTAAGACTCGATACAGAATGGCACCAGCTGAAATGAATGAACTAAGTACTCAAATACAAGAGCTACTAGACAAAGGTTTTATTAGACCCAATGTGTCACCCTGGGGAGTTCCAGTATTGTTTGTAAGAAAAAGGATGGAAGTCTGAGCCTGTGTATTGATTGTAGAGAATTCAATAAAGTTGCAGTGAAGAACAAGTATCCACTGTCTAGAATTGATGATTTATTTGATCAGTTGCAAAGAGCTACAACTTTCTTTAAGATTGATTTACAGTTAGGTTATCATCAGTTGAGAATATATCCTATGGATGATTACAAAACAACTTTTCAAACTAGGTATGGACATTATGAGTTTTTAGTGATGCCTTTCAGACTCACTAATGCCCTTGCTATATTCATGGATCTGATGAATAGGGTATTTTGGGACTATCTCAATCCGTTTGTGGTGGTATTTATTGACGATGTCTTGATTTACTCTAAAATAGAGAAAGAATAAGAACTTCATTTGCGAAAGGTACTAGAGAGGTTGAAAAAAGAAAAATTATATGCCAAGTTAAAGAAATGTGAATTTTGATTGAAGCAAGTAGGATTTCTAGGTCATATAATATCAGAAAAAGGTAATCAGGTTGATCCTTAGAAAATTGAGGCAATTTTGAAATGGAAAATGCCGATGACCATCACGGAAATCTGAAGCTTTCTAGGATTGACAGGATATTACAGGAGGTTTGTTGAAGTGTTTTCACAGTTATTAGCCCCATTAACAAGATTGACTTGTAAAGGAGTCAAGTATATATGGTATGAAAAATGTAAGCACGGTTTTCAAAAGTTGAAGCAACAGTTGGTAAAAGCACCTATCCTGACCCTACCCAAAGGAGATAAGGGATTTGTGGTTTATAGTGATACTTCAAGAAGGGGTTTGGGATGTGTGTTGATGCAAAGAGGAAATGTGATAGCTTATGCATCACGACAGTTGAAGCTCAAAGAGGTGAGCTACCCCACTCATGATTTAGAGTTGGTAGTAGTGGTGTTTGCCTTGAAAATATGGACACATTACCTTTATGGCGTTAAATGAGAAATATATACATATTACAAGAGCCTTAAATATATTTTCACTTAAAAGGAGTTGAACATGCGACAAAGGAGATGACTCGAATTATTAAAGGATTATGATTTGGAGATACTATATCATCTAGGTAAGACGAACATGGTAGCCGAGCATTGAGTAGAAATGTCAGAATAGCGCACCTTATCACAAAACAGGAAGGGTTACTTCAGGAGATAAGATAGTTAGAATTTATTGTATGTCCACCTAGAGTTCAAGCAAGATTATTACAAATGTACATACAATCTTCATTATTTAAATAGATTAGTACTACGCAACAAAAGGATACAGACCTACATAGTCATGTGAAAAAGACAAAGAAAAAGGAGTTGACTGAATTTGCTGTCGATGAACAAGGTTTGTATCGGTATAAAGGTTGCCTTTGCATACATAATACAGCTGAATTGAATAAACAGATACTTAAAGAGACACATTTTTTGCCATTTTTCATTCATCCGAGAAGCACCAAGATGTATCCGGATCTCAAGAAAGCATATTGGTATAAAAAGAGAGATCGCTAAATATGTAGCGAAGTGATTAACTTGCCAAAAGGTGAAAGCTGATCACCAATGGATATCTAAAAAGTTACAATCTTTGTAAGTTGCTGAATGAAAGTAGGATGATATTATAATAGATTTCATCAAAGGATTACCTAAGACTCAGTAAGGAAACGACTCTATGAGGGTGCTAGTTGATCGGTTATCTAATGTTGCTCACTTTATACCCATAGAAAGGACCCACACAGCAGAAAGATTGGCTAAGTCAACTATAAGGAAATAGTAAGACTTTATAGAGTGCCTAAGTCAATAGTTTTCGATCGAGACGTGACATTCACCTCTCAATTTTAGAAAAGTTTACACGAAACCCTAGGCACCCAACTCAAGTTAAATACAACCTTTCATCTCCAAATAGATGGACAGACAGAGCGAGTAAATTAGATCATTGAAGACATGTTCCATATGTGTTAGTTGGAATTTGGAGGTTTGTGGGATGAATATGCATTGATAGTTGAGTTTGCTTACAATAATAGTTATCAAGCTAGTATTCAAATACCTACATTTGAAGCATTATATGGACGGTTGTGGCGCCCCCGACTAGGGCGTTGGAGAGCCTTACCCTGGGATCTCTTTCTAATTGGTAAATATGAACAGGATTGTTGCCCTGGTCACGCAGTAGGGTTTTTTTATTCAGACCTAATATCCATAGCTTGAAAAAGAATGAAATGAGCAAACCATTTCTATTTGATTCCACATCTAGTAATTAGAATTTTTCTATTTGTACATTCATGTCACATATAATACAATAGGAGTTTCTTAGTCAGCCAAGGCTACCTTTACAAAATTCAACCTTTCATATAGATTTATACAAGAAAGGCTTTAACTCATGTAACCCTATTCTTCACTTCAGTGTCTGTCTTATACCTGTCTATAATTTTTAAAAAATCACATGAGTACCAATACTCAGTAAGCAAGTCCTTTCATTTTGCAAATAAACATTTTTCATTTCCTTTTTGCGCATTTCATAAATATAAAAATGCAATGCATTCAAGCATTCATGACATTTCAATAGCAGACATCCATCACCTGATCCTGCTCCCATTTTAGGGAGGGCATCGCCAACCTCAGCTTGTATTAGCGACTTGGTCATACTAGAGGATGACAACCAGTCAAATTACACCTCTCTCATGACCTAATCCTCGTGCACCATGTATATTCATTCTCATGCTGGCATACCATTTCATGTATGAATAATTTTACAAAAATAATTTTCAAATAATTTTTAAAAAATAGCAATATTCTTTGCAATTTAAAGATTATAAGAATGGTAATCCTTAAATAATATTTAAAATATCCAAATTCAATTATTTATAACACGTTTGCAACACAAGATGAAAAACACCAATTTTGGAAGTATCACTTACTTACCTGTAAAATTAGCTTGTACCTTCTACTTTTTCTTATCATTTTCCTATATAAATAAGAAAGGACCATTTTCTTATAATATCTAATTTAATATTTCTGGAACTTACTGTGGAACCCTGACCGTATACGCATTATTTCGACCGTATACGCGTCATTTCGACATTTGTAATTTTGAAGATTAT
>JAXCLR010007866.1:0-14336 GCA_035584095.1 Annona squamosa | reverse complement strand
GATGTAAAATGTGATGTGCTTATTTAGGCATGAAAGGATGCTATGAATGAAATGATGAATTCTATTACAAGTAAAATGTCACATTGTGTGATGATTGCTATATAAAGTTATCAATGATGACAGATGAAAACAAAAAAAAATTGGACGAGATCCAATTAAGAACCCGCCTTGTGATCAGGGCAACAATCTTGATTCACATTTACCAATTGATGGATCTTGAGGTAAGGAAATGACATCTCAATTCGGAGTGCCACACTGCGGTAGGTAGGCCTCCATCGCTTGGTCGTACTACCGCTAGTACCTTGCTTGGGCAGCAACCAAATTCTCCAGGTTGCTTAGCCACTTTGGGGCGTGTGGTGGCGGTGTGAATCCAGGGCTGGGTGCAGTAGGAGAGGTCGTCTATGATGGTCTAATAGTTCAGGACCTCCTTCGTCAGCTCCCATCTGATGCCGGCCCGCTTGCAGAGTCCTGTGATGAGGGATGGAAAGAAATAGTTGCCCCATGGTGCAGTCGCACAGGCGCAGATATGATGGTATACTAGCCTCCCGACATTGATTGTCAGCCCGCTATAGATGGCATGGAGATGCAGTGCTCTATCCATCGTCACCTCGCTGACATGGGTCGATGGCATCATCCGGGTTGAGATAAAGTGACGAATCATCCTCCCATGCGACAGCATGTCGCTCTGCTTGAAAGAGGTTAGCTGCCCACCCATCGACTTCCAAACTGGTGGCCTCTGGCAAAATGACCTAGTGATGGAGTCGGTATCTCAGTCTTCACCCTCCAAAAATGCCTCATACTCATATGGGTGAGGAAAAGGTGTCAACCCATAGTAGGCGTTGATTGCCTCCACATGAAAAGGGATGATCTTGCCTCTGACTTTCACCCACCCCACCTCGTGTTCCACCTCGTTGGCATAAAACTCCTTAACCACGGGAGTATTAGCAGCCGGAGGTTGCACCACGAACTGCTACCAACCTTGAGCATGCAAGTTGAGGAGTAGCACGTCGGATAACTCATCTATCTTGATTCCTCTCTTCAAAATCAGATGCCTTTTCTGGAGCGCATCGGTGTAGCGCTTAAAGGCCTTAGCTGACACAAATTTGTTTGCATCGAAGTCCATGGGTTCCTGCACTTTCTTTTTGGCAAAGGATGATAATGCCATGTCGCACACAAGCAGTCCCAAATGGTTCTTTCAAATAAAAATCCAACACAACCAGGTAATCTAAAATCCAATACATAAGAAGCCAAGCTCCAAAAATGCGCCAAAAGCAATCATCGTTCAACTTCCACTAACCAACCACCAATACCAAATGAGCACCAAACCAATCCCAAGAAAATCAGTTCACAAAACTATCCACCCAAATTAATCTCCACAAACCAACCAACACACCAATCAAGCCAGACCAATTTCAATTTTTCGCCCAATCCACGCAACTCAACCAGTCCAATCCACTTCTCCACTCAGATAATCACCAAGCAACCAACAAACTACTTGAAATTCACCAAAGAACAGAAACTTTACCCTCGAGAGCTTGTCGTTTTAAAAACTGAAAATCTACTTGTTCTATACTAGGGCCGATCTGCTAACAGCAGCTTGCGGTGCCGGACGGAGACGACGACATTGATGGGGCTCAAAATGGAGCCCAAATGAAGGGGAAAGTGAGGAGGATCTCCATGTGGGTGTTAGGCTTAGGATTTTGTGGTGAAAACCCAGAGTTTTGAATGGATTCGAGTGGATCTAAGCATAGGGGAAAGAATGAAAATGGAATAGTTAAAATGGATGGAATAGGAGGATGAATCTTTAATGAAATGTGGTTGGATTAGAGTTGAAATGGCTTGAAATCTAAGGGAGAATATTTGGATTTGAGAAATGGGGTTTTTTTTCAGCGTCGGTGCATGAGGGTTAGGGTTTGAACCCTAACCTCAAGCTTTATTACGGGTCCGGGTCGCGCTATCCATGACCCAACGCCGGGGCATTCGTGTTCTTCGAGGTGTTCCTCATGGCGCCGATTTTTTTCATCAATTTTTTTCGTAATTTTTTCGGGTTGTTTCCAAGATTGATCTCTATGAAATTTTTGCTCCAACTTATTTTTCTAAAAATAGAAATAAATTCCAAAAACAAAACAAACAAAAACAAAATTGCAAATCCAATTGAAACTAAGCAATGGGTTGCCTCCCAGTTAGCGTTAAGCTTAACGTCCTCAGCCCAACATTCCTACTGTTCAATCTGCTTTCAATTTCATCACTTCGAATTTCTGGCCATTCGGACTACAACCTGGAGGTTTAGTTCTAATCTCAGCCCATTTATGCAATGAGTCATGCCATATTTTACTTTCCAGCAAATGATATAGGGGCATTTGGGTTTGAAAATGTTCAATTTTATCAATTGTGACCCCTTCTATTCTATCATTGGCTTTATCTTCCATGCCCTGATCTTCCACCGACTCGGTCAGTCGTCCGAGCCCGATGTGATCAGCGAGTATGTCTTTAGTGTAGGTAGATAACTTGTAGCCCTTGTTTGCAATCTCCTCTGGGTTCTTCTCAATACTAGGTTGGGGAAGTTTTTGAACCGTCAAATTGCCTATATCAATCCTTAAATAATCCTCTAGGTTAGTTGGACTTTGCATAGACTTGAGCACGTTGAATGTAACTTTTTCATTTTTCACTTGCATAGTTAATTCTTCGACTCGAACATTGATTATCGCGTTGCCTCTTGCAAGGAAGGGTCGACTAAGAATAATTGGCACATCTCGATCTTCTTCATAGTCCACGATAATAAAATCAACTGAAAAATGAACTTATCCGCCTTGAATAGAACATCCTCAATAATACCTTTCGGATATGTGATGGATTGATCCACCAGTTGTAGCGTCACTATCGTAGGTCGGGCTTCCCCGATGCCCTATTTTTTGAAAATGGACTTGGGCATGAGATTAATACCGGCTCCAAAGTCGCATTGGCTCCCCCGAAGTATTGGTCTTGTGGCGCCCCAAATCGAGCGTCACATCCTAGCCCTTATCTCGGGATCGTATTGTTTGGTAAACGTGATCAGGATTGTTGCCCTATCACACGGCGGGTATTAATGGTGTTTAACCAATATAATAATTCCTCATATTACATCTCAACGCTATCTACTTTATTCCCAACCCATTCATAACCAAGCCATTTCAAATTCATTTAACACATTTGCATAACCTGATGCTCAAGCAACATTTCATCTTTTGCCAAATCAAATGTCACTGCATGTATGTATCACAATCATCAATTTAAAACATTCGAATAGATTACATCTATTTAACATAAAACACTTCATATAGTTTACAATCATTTCACATGAGTTTTCTTTGCATAAAAATTCTATGGTTTTTCCATTGATTCCTTAAGCTGGCACTTGCTCCATTGCCATGTCCTGTCCTTCACCTGTCTTTGGGGTTCGGAAAATAAAATCGTGAGTCGAAACTCAATAAGAAGGAAATTTGCATGTTACAGGCAAATCAATTCAGGAAACATTTTGCATTTAAAATTATATTGGAAAGCGATTTATACTTTGTCTAAAGGTATATCTTAAAAATATGAAATCTTGTACCCATCACGGGTCCCATATGCATAATGTCATATGAAAATATGAACATATATATCATTTATCCCTGAGTATCTTATGGACATGAACTTTTGCATAAATCAATCTTTAACATACTACCATGATTTTTCAATCAGAAATATAGAATCACATCATTTTTCTATAGAATTTATCAAAGTAAAATTTCATAATATTGCATTTGAAGTAGAATATTATTTCAATACCATTTTGCTAAGGGATGACAACCCTTAAACACATTAGAAACAATTTCCATAGTTTCGCCAGACAAGTTTAAGCAAAAATTGCATTTATGTAAATAATTTAGAAAAGCAAAAATCCTTTAGAAAATTTGCTTGCTTACCTGAATTTCTTAGCTTTTCGTCTTATCTTTTTCTTTGCCTTTGCCTACATGAGAATAATATGATTATATATATATATATATATTTCTTTTTCTCATATTTTATTTAATTTTTCAACCCATTCCATATACATACATCATTTATTTGACTTCATATGCCATCATACCCATATATAACACATTTTTACACAATTCACCGGCTAACACATAATATAATATATATATATATGTAACCCTACCATTAGCATTTTCATTTCAATCACACAAACTTCATTCAGTAATTATCATACATAGGTTCATTAACCTTACTTTGCCATTTATCCATTTTTTCCAAAATACACGCATCGGTGCTTATTTTAGCACATGTTATCACCTTAGGCTTCATTAATCAAGTCCAAAATTTTGGAATTAATATCATAAGACCTTAAATAGATATATAAACATGGAACTCATCTCATTTTCATGCATTTTTGCACAAAATCATTTTTCATAAGTCATTTATCACCTATTCACCTTTATCCTTTCACATAAGCCCATTTAGCACATGTACATAACGCGTTTCATAAAATTTACTAACCAGAAATTTAATCCATATTTAAGTGGGTTAATTAACCTTAATTACAACTGAATTTAGGGTATTTTTATGGGATTTAAATTCATTTACCATAGGTTTCTAAAACAGCAAGTTTGGAACCCGTTTTTTACCCGTTCAATATGTCTTTTCGCACATAACCCTATGCAATCATATAATTCCGAAATTTCAGAAAATAAATCCATTTTTACTAATCCATATTTAGGGATTTAACACATATATAACATGCATACATTATCATTTATCAAAATAGTTAGTTACCTCCACGTTTTGAGTCCCGTTTCACATCGGTTTGACATTCTTTCATAAAACCTATAAAAATCTGTTTTAGGGATTCCTTTCTCAAAAAATTTTGGGAATAAATATTACCTTAAACCTAGGGTATTTTATCCTACATAACATATATAAAACATGCAAACCCATTTTCATAGCATTTTTAGCATAGAAACATGGAAATTAGGCCAAAATCATCACTTTGCATTCCATAACTTCAAAAATTCATCATTTAAGCATAAATAATTATATATTTTGCATAAATATATGATTCATATTCTAATCACATCATCAAACCAAACCAACAACTTGTCTTGGAGATTTAGGGTTTACTAACTTGGATTTTCCACTTAATACACATGCATAACTTCACTTTCATCAACTTAAATTTGTAAATTCGTACATAGGACCTAATATCCATTCAATATTCATTCAAAAGCATGTTAAATCACCATTTTACAGATCCTTTAAGCATCCTTTTCATTTTCCCATTTTGGAGTTTAAAAACTCAAAATAATCAACTCAAACAACACATATACTTACTTGGTTTTGAGCTAAGTCAAACCCTAGCACTTGGAGATGGTTTTCCTCCACAATTCCCTTGCCTTTCTTCTTGTTTTTCCTTCTTCCTTGCTGGGAAAAAATGGACGTGAACTTCTGCATGTTTGCTTGGGTGAAATATCCCACACTTAGCCAATTTCCAACCCTCTCTCACTATGGACGTGCACGGGTTTATAGGAGCTAGAATTTTTCCAGCTGTGGGCCCCACATTTTGGGAAATTTCCACAAAATTTTAATGCCCCCCTTATCACCTTCATGTGTTGGCACAATTACAGCCTAGTAAAATAGGATTTTACCATTTTACGAAAATTAAAAATCTTCTCAAAATCCTAGCCATCCAAGTGTCCAGCCTTGCACGTCCATTGGTGCCCATTTTGCATCCAATTTTTCATTTTTTTTAAAATCCCATTTTGAGGGTAAATTATACACCTAATTACCCCTTAATTAATCCATTAATTTATCATGAAAAATTTCAACAAAAATGGCAACAACAACAGCACATTTCTGCATGTTAAAATGGCCATATGCTGTCCACTTATTCCATCTCCAATGCATCTGCATCTCATGATTGTTTTGCTGAAAATTTTGCATGTTTAAAAACATATTTTAGTGTCTCTTCAATTCAGCATCATTTGTGGCATATTTAACAAATCAAAAATAAAAAATATACATCAAGGCAACCCCTTGGACGTCCTATGTTGCCACACCACCTATGCTAGGTGGTTTGCCTCATAGCTCCATCATCTTATGCATTTAAGAGCTGGATAATTCTCATATTTTTTATTTCAAATAATTACACTACATACCCTAGAAATGGCCTGCAATTGCCACCTCAAATCCAATTCACATCATGCAATTATGATTGGTACTCTAGCATTAAATGCAATGTACTCATGTGGAACATTAGTCAACCAAACTTACCTTTTTCATTGCAGGTATTTTTCCCATATTTTATGCTCAATCCAAGCCATTCAAAATAGATATCTCATAATTTCATTTAACTATTTCAAATTTCATCTCAATCCGAATTTCCTAGCTCCCGTTATAGCCGTTTAAAGTTAACAGTTGAAATTAAAATATGATCAATAAATCATAACTCTTATTTCATCAAGAATTTTCATAATCATTAATTCCATAATACCCAGACCAACATTAATAATTTTTATTTCAAATTTCATTTGAATCCGCCTTATAGGCGTTGAGTTATGAATCTTTTAATGTTTTTCCATTAAACTTGTCAATTATCATAATAATTCCCATAATTCATATTCAATCATGAAAAATGATTAACCATAATGTATTTGCACATTTACATCAACAATAATTTACTCTAATTCCATTATCTCATTTTAACTCAAAATACTTAATCACATCATTATTACTAATCCATAACACTAATTGCAATAATTAGCAAAATCACATAAAATCTTTATAATTCCATAATTTACAAATAATATAATATACATGATTAATACATACATATGGGTTCTACCTGGTTAGGGTTTCACAGGTCTCCAATCGTGCACGGGATGGTGAAGCTCCCTAGGTCCTTAAGCTTAGGAGGCAGCTTCCTCTGCACCCTAGCGCTGGTTTTCTCTGTTAATGCCACTGTTTCGAATTCTATCAACAAGGTTTTCCTTGATAGCACGTCCTTCATGAATTTGACATAGCTAGGCTTCTACTCCAAGGCTTCAAGGAAAGGTATATTAATGTGTAGCTGCTTCAATACCTCTAGAAACTTCTTGAACTGACCCTCCTTTTTAGGCTTTGTAAATCGCTGAGGAAATGGAGGAGGCGGCCTTTGATTCGTGGCGATTTAAGAGTCCGGTGGCTTTTGAGTGGTATTTGATTCTTTCGACTCTTGTGACTACTGAATTAGAGGATTAATGGGTTCAGTTATTGATTCTTATGAAGTTGCATTGGGTGACTGCTTAGACCTATTCCTTGCCTTTTCCTTTCGGGTTTTGCTGATGTTGCTCAGCAACAAACATTGAAGTCGATTGTTTAGGGCTGAGGCTAGTTGGCCTATCTGAGCTTCCAGGTTCCTATTCGTCGTGATATGGGATTACATGAATTGCATAAAGAGGTTTTCCAAATCAGATTTCTTCTTTTATTGCGGTGGTGGATTGAACTACATTGGTCTTGCAGGCTGTTGCGAGAATCCAGGTGGTTGATTCGGCCTCCTCTAGTTGTTCCATGTGAAGTTAGGATGATTTCAATAGCCTAGGTTGTAGTTGTTTCCATACTGACTCACTGGGTTTCTTTGAAAATTTCCCATGTAATTAATGGACTCTGGGTTGGAGGCACATTCATCATTAGGATGACCGAATTCACCACACCACATGCAAATGTTTGCTGTTATTGACTATTGTGGTGTAGAGTCCCCTAGTGCACTGATGTTGGCTGGCCTGGATAAATTCTGAATCTACTGGGATAAAGCATCAATGTGGGCCTTTATTGATGAAACAGCGTCTAGTTGGAGTAGACCCCCACCTCAGCTCCTGTCAGATGGCAGTTGATAAGTATTGGTTGCCATGTTTTCAAGTAGGGCGTATGATTCTCGATAGCTTTTCCCTAGCAGAGAACTGTTTGATGAAGAATCCACCATGTGACAGGTGGAATCCTAGAGACCGTTATAGAAAATTTGAATTTGGACCCAAGGCTGAATTTCATGATGCGGGCATTTTCAGAGCAGGTCTTTGAAGCGATCCCATGCCTCTGATAGGGTCTCCTCTCTGTGTTGCTTGAATGATACTATATCCATCCTCGGCTTGGCTAACTTGGCAGACGGGAAGTATTTCTCCAGGAATTTCTGCGCTAAGTCGTTCCATGTGTTGACTAAGTTCGGGGGCAAAGAGTCTAGCCACTTTGAAACTCAATCACACAAAGAGAAGGGAAATGTCTAAAGCCACATTGCCTCGTTGGAGACTCCATTCTGCTTCAAAGTGTTCATAATCTGCAGAAAATTTCACAGATGGTGGTGCAGGTCTTCAAATGATAGTCCTCCGAACTGCTTAATAGACTGGAGCATTTGGAAAATCGCTGATTTGATTTCAAAATTGTTGGTGCCGATCGGAGGAGATGCAATGCTAGTTTGAACTGCATTCTGGCCAAGCGCAATCAGATCCCAAATGGGTTGGTCCAAATCATCTTGAGGTGGATGATTTGGGATCTCAATCCTTTAGTTTCCCTGTTGATTTGCATGAACATTTTCGTTCTGGTTCTCGATGCGTTCCATCGTGTACTATCGGTTCCTAGCCTCCCTGCTTTTGTGACACCTTCTTAAATAGGTTCGTTCAAGTTTCAGATCAAAAGGAATAACAATCTCCTTTCCGGCTCTTCCTCGGTGCATGCAATATGAGATAACTCTGCAAAAACCAATGAAATTGAACTAGCAGAAAAAGAAATTCTAACTAAAAGAATTTACGAAAATAAACTATTCTATAGAACTATACAAGAAAGCAATAAAACTAAAAATAATTGGCTAAATAATTCCCCAGCAATGGTGCCAAAAAACTTGTCGAGCTACGTTATGTTGATTAAAATGCTCACTATTTATGCAAGTATATGTGTTGTGTCAAGTAATAAAGAGTGAGTAGAGTAGCATTCCCACGAGGAATTGTTAACGAGAATTATTAATTAGCTTGACTGCTTTCGTTGGGTGGAAAATTCTGAGTTTATGATTTAACTAAAACTAACGACTGTAATGAGAAATTATAGTAGAGTTGTGAAACTACTGGATACTAGAAATGAGTTACTGAATAGGGATGACACATGGATAGCTTGGAATCCTTGAATCTAAAGTGGATTGCTTTGGTTTTTTTTAATTGGATTGAATATGGAGTTACTAGCCCAAGCTCATGTATCCCTATATATGTCTTCTGACATTATATAAAGATAATTACACCCTATTTAATTGCTATATTCCCATGCCATTAAATAAAGTGGAATTGATGAGTACATAACTCGTATAATGACTACACAAGGTTTGACGGTATATTCCTATCCGTTAAACAACTCCTCTTACACAAAGTTAGAAACCTATGTCTTGCACATGGATCTGACATAGATTTTCCTTTCCCAAGGATAAACCAAGTAATTAAATCATCTTACAAGGTAGTCAATCTTGTAAAAAGTATTAAAGCAACACATGCAAAGGTAAATCATACACAATCATATATAAAGTCAAATATTCATTCCTGAATATTCAAAGAACTACAAACAATATAGTTTAGAATTCAAATCATTCTAACTATCCATCTAATGGAGGTTTAATTCAAAGACATGGTCTTAATATCCAGTACATCCATATAAAAAGCATCCATGAAAGTAGAGAAAGAAAAGTAGAAAGAAATAGAGAACTATTTTCCCACGGTTTACACCAACAGAGTTGATTCCTCTCTTCAATCTGGGCTTTGATCTTGATTTCCAGTTTTTCTTGCTTTGCTATTTGTTTTTGGGCTCCTCTCTACCCCTTTTCGCGAGCGAACCCCCTCGGAACTATTTATAGAGTCTCTTTGCGTAGCTTACGCACTAAAATTTACACGTACGAATGCGTATTGGCACCTAGGCGCCAACTCTCTGTGTGTTGGGCAACTTGGACACATTCTGTAAACCCAGGAGTCCATGCTTTGGCACCTAGGCCCTAGCACACTAGACTTTCATGGCTTGGAGCTTCCCCTTGATACATTGTGGTTGATCATGCTTGGCGCCCAGGCGCCAACTCCCTAGAAGCAATGGCTTCAGAAACTCATGAACTTTGCCTGAAAAATGGCCAAAGCATGTAGGGTGGCGTCTAGGTGCCAACCACCTGCCTCTGACTTGTCTCAATCTGCATTCAACTCGCCCACTTTGCCTTCATATGTCCCATCATTCCTGCAAAAGATGAAAAAACTAAGTAAATGAACTAAAAAATGCCTAAATAATGCAAAAAATGCCTAAAAACTAAATAATGTTTCTAAAATGCAAAGCGAGTGAAAATTAAGCTAAATGGATGCAAATTGAACCTAATCTCTTGAACTAATGCACAAAACAAGCCTGAAATGGGCCATGATAACTCATACACTCGTAAAAATATGAGTTATCAGGTGTCCAAGCGCCATCCAACGTGCCCTTGCCATGACTCTAGCACAACTTAGCAAACACATGGCTTCTAGTGAGTTGGCGCCTGGGTGCCACCTTACCAACATGCAGATCAGCCTATCAAGGGTTTTGAAGCCATAAGTCACAACTGCTTCTAGGGAGTTGGCGCTTAGGTGCCAAGGTATGAACTCTTAGGGTTTGCAGAAAAGTTTTAACTTGCCAGCACAAAGAGAGATGGCACCTAGGCGCCAATACGCATCCGTATGCGCAACTTGCAGTGCATAGGCAGTGCAATTCAATTCTATAAATAGTTCCTAGGGGTTCGCACGCAGGAGAGGAGAGGAGAGAGCCTAGAAATGGAATTCCACATTAGAGAAAGACGAAATTGCGATTCAAAGCACAGATTGAAGAGAGGACTCAACTTCGTTGGTGGAAGCCGTCAGAAAACTAGTGTTCTCTTATTCTTTCTATTTTTCTTTCTCTACTTTCATGGATACTTTTAATAGGATGTAATGAATGTCATGATCATGTCATTGAACTAAACCTCCATTAGATGGATAGTTAGGATGAATTGAATTCTAATTTATATGGTCTTGATTCTTTGAAATTCAGGAATGAATATTTGATTTTGTATTTGATTGTGTATGATTTACTTTTGTATGCGTGGTTCTAATATTTTTTACAAGATTAGCTACCTTGCAAGATGATTTCATTGCTTGATTTATCCTTAAAAGAGGAAAATCCCTGCTAGATTCATGTGTAAGGCATAGGTTTCCTCTTTGTTAAGGGGAATTGTTTAACGGATCGGAATATACCGTTAAACCTTGTGTAGTAACTAAACAGGTTATGAACTTATCAATTTAACTTTATTTATTGGCATGAAAACATAGCAATTAAATAGGGTGTAATTAGCTTTATATAATGTTGGAAGACATATATAAAGATTATTGAACTTGGGCTAGTAAATCCATGCACAATCCAATGAAAAAGAACTAATGCAATATAGTTTAGATTCAAGAATTCTGAGCTATCCATCTATCATCCCTGATTGTTAAACCCGTTTCTAGTATTCCAGCGATTTTGTGGACTCTACTCCGATTTCCTGTTGCATTTGTTGGCTTTAGTATTAAATTTAAACTCAGATTTCTCTATCCACCGAAAGAAATTAAAATAATTAATAATCCAGTTAACAATTCCTTATGGGAACGATACTCTACTCACTCTTTATTACTTGACACGGCACGTATAATTGCGTAAATAGCGAGCATTTTAATTGACATATACGTAGCTTATCAATTTTTTGGCGCCGTTGTTGGGGAATTGTTTAGCCAATTATTTTTAGTTTTATTGCTTTCTTGTATAATTTTGTAGAATAGTTTATTTTCATAATTTCTTTTAGCTTAGATTTTTTCTACTAGTTCAATTTAATTGGTTTTTGTAGATAAATCTCATATTACATGCGCCGAGGCAGAGCTGAAAAGGAGATTGTTATTCCTTTTGATCTGGAACCTGAACGAACTTATTTGAGAAGGCGTCATAAGAGTAGGGTGGTTAGGAACCAACAACATAATATGGAGAGCATCGAGAACTATGACGAGAACGTTCATGCAAATCAATAGGGAAACTAAAGGATGGAGGTTCCAATTCATCTACCTCAAGATGATTTGGATCAACCCATTTGGGATCTCATTGCATTGGGCTAGAATGCAGTTCAGACTAGCATTGCTCCTCGTCCTATCGACACCAACAACTTTGAAATTAAACTGGTGATTTTCCAGATGCTCCAGTCCATTGGGTAGTTCGGAGGGTGTGGCGCCCCAAACTGAGCATCACATCCTAAGCCTTACCTCGGGATTGTATTGATTGATAAATGTGATCAGGATTGTTGCCCTGTCACACGGTGAATTTCAACGGTGCTTAACCGATATAATATTTTCTCATATTATCATCTCAACCATATCTAATTTATTCCCCACTATTCATAACTAAGCCATGTCAAATCCATGTAACACATTTACATAACCTGATGTTCAAGCAACATTTCATCTTTTGCCTAAATCAGATGTCACTGGATGTGTATATCATAGTCATCAATATAAATCATTCAAATAGATTACATCTATTCAACATAAATTTTCTTCATGGTATAAAAATACAAGAGCTTCTCCATGACTTCTCAAGCTGGAACATTCTCCTTTGCCACCTCTTGTCCTTTACCTGTCTTTAGGGTTTGGAAAATAAAATTGTGAGTCGAAACTCAATGAGCAAGCTAGTTGCATTGTACAGGCAAATCATTTCAAGCATCATTTTGCGTTTAAAATCATCTTGAAAAGCAACTTATACCTTGTCTGAAGGTATATCATAAAACATAAAATCTTGTACCCATCACGATTACCATTTGCATAATGCCATATGAAAATATGAATATATATATCTTTTTTTCCTTAGGATGGAAGCTAGCTAGGCGACCATCCGTCACTTTAACTCCCATTTCAGAGAGGGCGCCGCTGGCCTTAGGCCTGTTTCAAGCGACTTTGTCACACCAAGGGGGGACAATCGGTCCGCTTATACCCTTCAGGTGGATCTATTATCTTGTGCACATGAACTTTTGCATAAATTCATCTGTAATATGCTAGCATGATTTTTTTCAATCAGAAACATAGAATCATATCATTTTTCCATAGCATTTATCAAAGAAAATTTTCATAATATTGCATTTGAAGTAAAACATCATTTCAACACCATTTTGCTAAGGGATGACCATCCTTAAATATATTAGAAATAATTTCCATAGTTTCATCAAACAAGTTAAAGAAAAAATTACATTTATGTAAATAATTTAGAATAACAAAAATCCTTTAAAAAATTTGCTTGTTTATCTGTGTTCCTTAGCTTTTCGTCTTAGCTTTTTCTTTGACTTTGCCTACATGAGAATAATATGATTTTTCATATATTTCTTTTTCTCATATTTCATTTACTTTTCCAACCCATTCCATATACATACATCATTTATTTGACTTCACAAGTCATTATACACATATATAGCTCATTTTTACACATTTCATCAGCTAAAACATAACATAACATATATATAACCCCACAATTAGGGTATTCATTTGAATCACACAAAATTTATTCAATAATCATCACACATAAGTTCATTAAGCTAACTTCGCCATTTATCCATTTTTTCCAAAATATACACATGAGTGTTTCTCCTTTACACATATTGTTGCCTTAGCTTCATAAATCAAGTCCAAAATTTTGGAATTAACATCATAAATTGTTAAACAGATGTATAAATATGGAATTCATCTTATTTTCATATACTTTTGCATAAAATCATTTTTCTTAAGTCATTCATCACCTATTCACCTTTATCCATTCACATAATCCCATTTAGCAGCATATACATAATGCATTCCATAAAATTTGCTAACTCAAAAATTTAATCCATATTTCAGAGGGTTAATTACCCTTAATTAGCACTGCATTTAGGGTATTTTCATAGGATTTAAATTCATTCACTTAGGTTTCCAAAACAACAAGTTTGGAACTCATTTTTCACCCATTAAACGTGTCTTTTGATACATAACCCTATGCAGCCATAGAATTTCAAAATTTCAGCAAATAAATCCATTTTTCCTAAACCATATTTAGGAAATTAACACATATATAACATCCACGAATTATCATTTCTCAAAACAGCAACTTGCCTACAAGTTTTGAGTCCCGTTTCACATTGGTTAGACATATTTTTATAAAATCTATAAAAATTAGTTTTAGGGCTTCTTTTCCCAAATATTTTTGGGCATCCATAATACCTTAACCTAGGATATTTTATCTTACATAATATTCATAAAATATGCAAACCCATTTTCATAGCA
>JAXCLR010007801.1:0-14340 GCA_035584095.1 Annona squamosa | reverse complement strand
TTTATGACTATGATATGTGAAATATATTTCATGTTAGACGAATGATGGAAATTTTCCATGTATTGATGGAAAAAAAATTCCTGCTGTGTGATCAGGGCAACAATCCTGAGTCACATTTACCAATCAAAACGATCCCGGAGTAAAGCTTCTACGCACCTCGATTCGGGGCGCCACAGAAGTCACATATGAAGTCGACTCCACATGCGACTTGGTTATCTATGGTCAAAAAAATTTAAACGTTAGCGTATTACATGCGCGCCACCTATCACCAAAGTTCAAATTTACTCCACCATTATAAAAGAGCATTCAAGAGGACGTGTTAGAGTTTAGAGAAGCATTCATTAAGTTCACTCATAACTCGTAAAAATATGGGTTATCATGGCCCATTTCAGACTTTATTTGTGCATTAGTCCAAGAGATTAGGCTTAGTTTGCATTCATTTAGCTTAATTTCCACTCACTTTGCATTTTAGGAGCATTATTTAGTTTTTGTGCATTTTCAGCACTAATTAAGTATTTTTAGTCAATTTACTTAGTTTTTCCATCCTTTGCAGGAAGGACAAGAAATATGAAGGCATGCAGACGAGTGGAATGCAGAATGAAACTAAGTCACGAGGCATGTGGATGGCGCCTAGGTACCACCCTAAGGACACTTGCCAGAACTCAAACACAACCTAGCAAACAAATATCTTCCAGTGAGTTGATGCCTAGGTGCTAGCCGAGGGCACCCAGGCACCACCATACCAACATGTAGATCAGCATAGCAGGGTTTTTGCAGCCACAAGTCACAACTGCTTCTAGGGAGTTGGCGCCTAGGTGCCAGGGCATGAATTCCTAGGATTTGCAAAAAAGTTCCAAGTTGCCCAGCACACAGAGAGTTAGCGCCTAGGTGCCAATACGCATTCATATGCATAGATTTCAGTGCGTGTGCTGTGCATTATCACTCTATAAATAGATCCTAAGGGTTTGTCCGCGAAAAAAGATAAAGGAGAGAGCCCAAAAATGGAATTCCACATAAGAGAAAGATGAAATCGCGATCAAAGCAAAGATTGAAGAGGGAATTCAACTCCATTTGTGGAGGCCGTCGGAAAACCAATTTTCTCTTTCTTTTTTCTATTTTTCCTTCTCTACTGTCATGGATACTTTTAATATTGATGTAATGGAGATAATGGATGTTATGATCATGTCTTTGAACTAAACCTCCATTAGATGGATAGTTAGGATGAATTGAACTCTAATCTATATTGTCTTGGTTCTTTGAAATTCAAAAATGAATATTTGATTTTATATATGATTGTGTATGATTTACCTTTGCATGTGTAGTTTTAATACGTTTTACAAGCTTAACTACCTTGTAAGATGATTTCATCGCTTGATTTGTCCTTAGAAGAGAAAAAGCTCTACTAGATTCATGTGCAGGGCATAGGTTTCCTCTTGGTTAAAGGGAGTTGTTTAACGGATAGAAATATACCGTTAAACCTTGTGTAGTCATTCAATAGGTTATGAACTTATCGATTTCACTTTATTTAATAATATGAGAAAATAACAATTAAATAAGGTGTAATTAGCTTTATATAATGTTGGAAGACATATATAATTATTATTGAACTTGGGCTAGTAAATCCATACACAATCCAATAAAAAAGAACCAATGCGATCTAGTTTAGATTCAAGAATTCCGAGCTATCCATCTGTCATCCCTAATTAGTAACCCCCTTTCTAGTATCCCGTAGTTCCATTAACTCTACTCTAATTTCTCATTGCAGTTGTTAGCTTTAGTTTAAATCCATAAACTCAGAACTTTCTCCCATTGAAAGCAATTGACTAATTAATAATTCTGGTTAACAATTCCTCATAGGAACGATACTTTACTCACTCTTTATTACTTGACACGGCACGTATACTTGCGTAAATAGCGAGCATTTTAATTGACATATATGCAGCTCGTCAAGTTTTTAGCGCCGTTGCTAGGGAATTGTTTAGCTAATTATTGTTAGTTTTATTGTTTTCTTGTATAATTTTGTAGAATAGTTTATTTTCATAATTTCTTTTAGTTTATAATTTTTTTTGCTAATTCAATTGAATTGGTTTTTGCAGGTTAATCTCATATTGCATGCGTCGAGGCAGAGCAGGAAAGGAGATTGTTATTCCTTTTGATATGAAATCCGAATGAACTTATTTGAAAAGGCGTCATAAGAGCAGGGAAGCTAGGAACCAACAGCATACTATAGAGTGCATCGAGAATTAGAACGAGAACATTCACGCAAACCAACAGCGGAATCAAAGGATTGAGGTTCCAATTCATCCACCTCAAGATGCTTTGGACCAATCCATTTGGGATCTTATTGCACTAGGCCAAAATGCAGTTCAGACTAGCATCACACCTCCTCCTATCGACACTAATAATTTTGAGATCAAACTAGTGATTTTTCAGATGCTTCAGGCCATTAGGTAGTTCGGAGGTCTAGCATTTGAAGATCCACATCGCCATTTATGGAATTTCCTGCAGATTATGAACACGCTCAAGCAAAATAAAGTCTCCGATGAGGTAATGCAGCTTCAGACTTTTCCATTTTCTCTGCGGGATAGAGCTTCGGAGTGCTAGACTCTTTGCCCCCAAACTCTGTCAACATATGGAACGATTTGACTCAGAAATTCCTAGAGAAATATTTTCCGCCTGCCAAGTTAGCCAAGCTGAGGATGGACACAGTCTCGTTCAAGCAACATGGAGAGGAGACCCTCTCAAAGGTGTGGGATCCCTTCAAAGACTTGCTCTAAAATGCCCACATCATGGAATCCAACCGTGGGTTCAGATTTAAATTTTTTATAACCGTCTCCAAGATTCCACCCGTCACATGGTGGATTCTTTATCAAACGGTTCTCTGCTGAGGAAAAGCTATCGAGAATCATACGCCTTACTTGAAAATATGGCGGCCAATACCTATCAACTACCATTTGACAGGAGCCGAAGTGGGGGTCTACTTCAACTGGATGTAGTTTCATTGATTAAAGCCTATATCGATGCCTTATCCCGGCAGATTCAGAACTTATACAGGCCAGCCAATGTCAGTGCAGTAGGGCCGCATACACCATAGCAGCCGATAGTAGCAGATATCTGCACCTAGTGTGGCAAATTGGGCGATTCTAGTGATGAATGTGACTCCAATCTGGAGTCCATTAATGACGTGGGAAATTTCTATAGAAATCAGATCTGGAAAATCTCTTTATGCAATTCATGCAATCCCAGATCACGACAAACAGAAACTTGGAAGCACAGATAGGCCAATAGGCCTTAACCTTAAATAACCGGCTCAAGGTTCTTTGCCGAGCGACACTGAGCAAAACCTGAAAGGAAAAGGTAAAGGACAGGTACAAGCAATCAAGCTGCGTAGTGGGAAGCAGTTATCCGATAAAATTCCACCAGAATTAGTAACTGAACCCACTAATCCTCTAATTCAACAGTCACAGTAGCCAAAAGAACCAAATATACCCAAAAGCAATCGGATGTTGAAAGTGCCACAAACCAAAGGCCGCTTTCTCCATTTCCTCAAAGAATCACAAAAACTATAAAGGAGGGCCAATTCAAGAAATTTCTAGAGGTATTAAAGCAGCAACATATCAACATACCTCTTGTTGAAGATTTAGAACAGATGTCGAGCTATGCCAAATTCATAAAAGACGTATTATCAAAGAAAAAGCAATTGATAGAATTTGAGACAGTGGTATTAAAAGAGGAAACCAACGTTATGGTGTAGAGTAAGTTGCCTCCTAAGCTCAAGGGTCTAGTAAGTTTCATTATCCTGTGCACAATTGGAAACCAATACTTCGGAAGAGCCCTATGTGACTTAGGAGCTAGCATTAATCTCATGCTCAAGTCAATTTTCAAAAAATTAGGCATCAGGGAGGCTCTAGCTATGACAGTCATGTTGCAACTGGCGGATCGGTCCATGACATATCAGGAAGATATCATCGAGGATGTCCTTATCAAGGTGGACAAGTTCATCTTTCCTGCTGATTTTTTTATCCTGGATATGAAGAAGATCGAGATGTTCCAATCATTCTAGGTCGACCCTTCCTCGCAACAGGTAAAGCCATCATCAATGTACAAGCTGGAGAGATAACCATGAGGTTCAAAGCGAACACGTTACTTTTAGTGTGTTCAAGGTGATGCAGTTACCAAATGATCCAGATGAATGTCTGATGATCGACATGGTGAAGTCGGTAGTTCAAGCTGAATTCCAAATCTCAGCTTTCAAGGACATCTTAGAAGCATTGTTGGTTGGGGAAGTCAATGAATCTAATAAAGATTTGGCAGAGATGATACATTATCTGTAGCAACCTCCAATATTCCCACGATACTTGCAGAAATTTGAATTGCTAGAGCTTAAGCCAGAATCTTTTAAATAGTTGAAGCCGTCGATCGAAGTGCCGCCTATTTTTGAGGTTAAACCCTTGTTGAAGCACCTCAGATATGCCTACCTGGGAGTAGAATCCTCACTCGTGGTGATTATTTCTTCTACACTGGATCCCGTGCAAGAAGAAAAACTACTCAAAGTGTTCAGAGATCACAAAAAGGCCATAAGATGGAATAGAATTCTAGGCCATCTATCGAAGCGCAGAGAAGGCTAAACCTAATCATGAAAGAGGTGGTTATAAAGGAAATCATCAAATAGCTAGATGCAGGTGTGATATACCCTATCTCCGACAATTCTTAGGTCAGCCTAGTGAGTGCATCCTGAAGAAAGGTGGTATGATGGTCATCTCCAACGAAAACAACAAGCTGATTCCGACCAGGACAGTTACTAGTTGGCAAGTTTGCATGGACTACCGCAAGCTGAATAAAGCCACTCGAAAGGATCATTTCCCGCTCCCATTCATTGATCAGATGATGGAAAAGTTAGCAGGATGTGAATTCTATTACTTTCTGAATGGTTATTCAGGTTATCATCAGATTATGATAGCACCAGAGGGCAAAAAAAATCACGTTCACATGTCCTCATGGCACATTCACATTCAGGCGAATGCCGTTTGGCCTATGCAACGCTCCAGGCACATTTTAGCATTGTATGATGGCCATTCTCACTAACATGGTGGAGGATTTCTTGGAGGTATTCATGGATGATTTCTCTGTATTCAAGAATTCCTATGACGACTGCCTCACCTACTTATCGAAGATGCTCCAGTGTTGCAAGGATATGAACCTAGTTTTCAACTGGGAAAAGTGTCATCTTATGGCGCAGGAAGGCATTATACTTGGTCATAGGGTCTCTAAATAGGGAATTGAAGTGGATAAAGCTAAAATCGAGACGATCAAGAAATTGTCTCCACCCACCTCAGTTAAAGGCAATTGTAGTTTTCTGGGAGATGTGGGGTTCTACAAGAGATTCATAAAAGATTTTTTAAAGATAGCCAAGCCGCTATGCTCGCTGCTCAAGAAAGATGCGCCATTCGAATTCACCAGCGAATGCATGGAGGCATTCCAGGAGTTGGAAAAGAAATTGGTATTTACACAAATTGTTATTTCTCCAGAATGGAACCTCCCATTCGAATTGATGTGCGATGCAAGTAGACAGCGAAAGAACAAGATTTTTCACTCCATCTACTACGCTAACAAAACCTTAAATGAGGCACAAATGAATTATACTACGACCGAAAAGGAATTGCTAGCGGTGGTATTTGCATTCAAAAAATTTAGAGCCTATCTGGTGGGCACCGAAGTGATCGTTTACACAGACCATTCAACCATCAAATATTTGATCGAGAAAAAGGATGCAAAACCACGCTTGATTTGGAGGGTCTTACTACTACAAGAGTTCGACCTCGAAATCAAAGACCGAAAGGGAGTTGAAAATCAGATCGCTGACCATTTATCTCACCTTAAAGGATCCCGGTTAACCCACAATACAGAGCAAATTCAGGAAGTGTTCCTGGATGAGCAGTTATTCTCTATCTCCCCAGTTAGTTCACTATGGTATGTAGACTTCGTCAATTACATCGTCAACAGAATGTTGCCTTCGGAGTTGAATTCACACCAAAGGAAGAAGTTTCTCCACGATGTTAAATTCTATTTTTGGGATGACCCATATCTATTCAAGTAATGCCCAGAACATTTATATCGGAGATGTATTCCAGAGTGTGAATAGAAATCAATATTATAGAGCTTCCATTCATCTCTATATGGGGACCACTTTCAACGTGACAAGACTATGGTACAATTGGGATTTTACTGGCCATCTCTATTTAAAGACGTCCATTTTTATGCCAAAAGGTACGATCAATGACAACGTACAGGTAATATTTCCAAAAGACACGAAATGTCTGTCGCTAATATCATTGAGGTAGAAATATTCGATGTTTGGGGTATCACCTTCATGGGCCCATTCATTCCCTCCTTTGGAAACGAATACATTTTGGTTGCTATTGATTATGTTTGAAAATGGGTAGAAGCGATTCCGACCCAAGCGGGCGACGCCAAAACAATTCTCAAATTCATCAATAAGAACATCTTTACCCATTTCAGCATGCCTCGGGTGATTATTAGTAATGGAGGATCCTATTTCTACAACTGGCAGTTCATGACAATTTTGCAGAAATACGGTATGCCACAAGGTGATGACAGCTTATCATCTACAAGCTAATGTACAAGTCAAGTAGCTAATCTTGTAAGGTAGCTAATCTTGTAAAAAAACATTAAATCCATACATGCAAAGATAAATCATACGCAATCATATATAAAATCAAATATTCATTCCCAAATATTTAAAGAACCACAAACAATATAGTTTAGAATTAAAATCATCCTAACTATCCATCTAATGGAGGTTTAGTTTAAAGACATGATCTTAACATCCATTACATCTATATAAAAAGTATCCATAAAAGTAGAGAAAGAAAAGTGGAAAGAAATAGAGAACTATTTTTCAGCAGTTTTCACCAACGGAGTTGAATCCTCTCTTCAATCCGGGCTTTGATCTTGATTTTCTTTTTCTCTTGCTTAGCAATTCATTTCTAGGCTATCTCCCATCTCTCCTTCTCTCACGCGAACCCCTAGGAACTATTTATAAAGTCCATTTGTGCAGCTTATGCACTAAAATTTGTGCGTACTAATGTGTATTGGCGCTTAGGCGCCAACTCTCTGTGTGCTGAAAAACTTGGACACATTCTGTAAACCCTAGGAGTCCATGCTTTGGCGCCTAGGCGCCAACTCCATGAACTTTCATGGCTTGGAGCTTCTCCTTGACATATTGTGTTTGATCATGCCTGGTGCCTAAGTGCTAACTCCTTGGAAGCAGTGGCTTCAAAAACTTCTGAACTTTGCCTGCGTGCAGATGAAGTGGCGCTTGGGTGCCCTTGGGTGGCGCCTAGGCACCAACTCATTGCGTCGTGACTTGTTTTGATCTGCATTCCACTCGCTTGCATGCCTTCATATGTCCTGTCCTTCCTATAAAAGATGAAAAAATTAAATAAATGAACTAAAAAAGCCTAAATAATGCTAAAAATGCCTAAAAACTAAATAATGCTCCTAAAATGCAAAGCGAATGAAAATTAAGCTAAATGAATGCAAACTAAGCCTAATCTCTCGAACTAACGCACAAATCAAGTCTGAAATGGGTCATGATCACACCCCCAAACTTAAATGTTGCTAGTCCTCGAGCAGCACATGCAACCCTAATGAATGAATGAATGAATGCAGATGCTTCCTGTTATGCTTCGATTAATCCACTTATCTATTTCACAAGGTCAAGATTAATACAACTTGAAAAATCCTTCATTATACAAACAAGGCATGCATTTTCATTCCCAAACCAAGTTACATGTGGATGCTAAGATTCCATAATGCACATTCATAATTCAACACGTTAATCTTCCATTCAATTAGAAAACTGGTTAAAAAATTGATGAACATAAGCAAACCAAGGATTAAGCTGAATACATTAGTAATAGAAAATGGTAATAAGTCACTGGTTTTAATTTCTACCAACTGCATGTTCCTTTTTTTCCTCCAAACTTATTGCGAAAAATCTCATCACCATATTTTAGGATATCTAGGGAGAATTTTGATTTTAATGCATTATTACTGTGATTTTCCATTGGATGTTATGCAAACCTTGCCATTTGTTGATGCTAAGTCCCGGATACTCAGCTTTGGTCAACCACCCTCTTTTTATTTTTTCTAATGCCTTATTAGGGGTACTAAACATGCTTGAGTGATTTCTATGAAATAATACTATTTCTGAACCCATTAAAGTACTTGGTCAGCATTTATTTGATTCAATTCTCATCATTTTGGTCTGAAAGATATGCCTGTGATTGAATTAGAACAATGTATTATGAAATTCCTTTTAATTCTTTCGCATGTTAATTTCAACCTGCTTTTATACTTGGTTTTTAATCTGAATTGCCTCATTCTTTCATGAATTCAATTTCAAGTCAACATTGATCACAACCTTGCACTTTTTCACAATAAGATGGATTGAAATAAATATAACTTTGATTAGCTGGAATTGACATACATGCAACATAAAATAAAGCATGAAAAGTTAAAATGAAAAACTAACCTATGGTTGAGAATTATATACCCCTCTAAACTTGAGGGATGCATTGTCCTCAATGCATGATGACCTAAAATGACCCGATAATAAAAATATAATGAAAAGAAAAAATAAAAAAACAAAATGAAAGGACCAGGACTCCCTTAAGAATCAGACTCAGTGGCGTCCTCGTCCTCACTATCATCGGGCTGGGGTTGGGACGGCCGTCTGAAGGGTTCGGTTGCGTAGGCACAGATCTACTGGTAGATAAGGTGGCCCACGTCTATCGTCATGCCACTGTAGTTAACATGGAGAAGTAGTGCTCTATCCATCGTCACCTCAGTGACGTGGATCGACGGCATCATCCGGGCCGAAATAAAATGGAAGAACATCCTCTTATGGACTTCCATGCAGGAGGCTGTTGGCAGATATGCCTGGTGATAGAGTTGACATCTCGGTCTTCTCCCTCCAAGAACTCCTCGTACTAGTCCAGATGGTCAAAAGAGCCCAATCTGTAGTAGTAGTTAATCGCTTCAGCATGAAATGAGATGATCTTGCCCCGGACCTTCACCCTGCCTTGCTCATGTTCTACCCATTGGCGTAGAACTCCTTCACCACTGGCACTATTGCAGATCCAGGCTGTGCGAGGAATTTCTGCCAACCTCAAGCATTTAGTGCGTTGATAAAGTTATTAGAGAAAGAGGTAATTTTTATTCCCCATTTGGGAATCAGGTGCTGCTTCTGAAGCGAGTCTGTGAACTGCTTGAACACCTGAGCCTACACGAACTGGTTGGCGTCAAATTCGACGGGCTCCTAAACTTTCTTCCTCTTAGCCAATGATGATGAAGCCATGTCTCAAATAATCTTTTCAAACACAAATCCAAAAACAACCAAACAATCCAACCTCCACAGATTGCACCCAAATCAATCCACACATAGTCACTGAACCAACCTCCACAAAACCAACCGCTAAGCTATTCAAGCACTGACCAATGCCAAGCAATTCACCCAAAGCAATTTTCAATCCGCAGACCAATCCACAAATCCAATCCAATCTTCCACCCGAACAATCACCAATCAACTTTAAAGCAAGGAAAATATCTCAAAGTTGGAGAAGTTTTTACCCACAGAAGCTTTCCACCTACAAGTTGGAACTTTTACTAATTCTAAACTAGCACTGGGGCGCGGGGGTTGCGGCGCCTAGGCGCCAATCTGCTGTTAGTCGGTTTCTAGCGCCGGACGAAAAAGTGAAGATGATGGGGCTCAAAATAGAGCTCAAATGAAGGGGAAAGTGATGGGAACCTCAACATAGGTGTTAGGCTTAGGATTTGGTGATGAAAAGCTGGAGTTTTGAATGGATTTGAGTGAATCTAAGCAAAGGGGAAAAGGAATGAAAATAAAATGGTTGGAATGGATGGAATGGGAGGATGAATCCTTGATGAAATGCAGTTGGATTTGAGTTGAAATGACTTGAAATCTAGGTGGGAATGTTTGGAAATGAGAAATGGGGAGTTTCGGCGCAAGGGCGTGGGGTTTAGAACTCTAAGCCCATGCTTTATAGGGCGTCCAGATCACGCTATCCACGACCCGGTGCTGGGGCGCCCATGTTTTTTGGGGTGTTCCTCATGGTGCCGATCTTCTTTAGCAAATTTTTTTGTAAAAATTCTCCTAGATGCTTTCAAGCATGATCTTTGTGAAATTATGCTCCAAATTATTTTCCTGAAAATAAAAAAAATAAAAACAAAAATGAACATGAACATGAGTAATGGGTTGCCTCCTATTCAGCGCTAAGTTTAATGTCCTCAGCCCGACGTTCCTGCTGTTCATCCGCTTTCAATTTTACCACATCGAAATCCCAATCATTCGGACTGCAACTTGGAGGTTAGATCTAATCTTAGCCCTTTTGTGCATTGAGTCATGCCATATTTTACCTTCCAGCAGATGAGATAAGGGCATTTAGTCGTGAAACTATCCAGTTTTTTCCACTGTAACCACTTTTATTCCATTATTGGCTTTAATTTCCAAACCCGAATTTTCCACCGACTCGATCAATCGTTCGAGCCTGATGTGATCAGCGAGTGGGTCTATATTGTAGGTAGATAACTTAGTGTAGGCAGATAACTTGCGGCCTTTATTTGGAATCTCCTCTGGGTTCTTCTCAATACTAGGCTGGGGAAGTTTTTGAACCATCGAATTGCCTATGTCAATCCTTAAGCAGTCCTCTGGGATCAGTTGGGCTTTATATAGACTTGAGCATGTTGAACGTAACTTTTTCATTTTGCACCTGCATGGTTAATTCTTCGGCTCGTACATTGATTATTACGTTGCCCATTGTGAGGAAAGGCCGATCGAGAATAATTAGCACATCTCGATCCTCTTCATAATCTAGGATAATAAAATCTACAGGAAAAATAAACTTGTCCACCTTGACAAGAATATCCTCAATAATACCTTCCAGATACGTGATAGATCGATCCGTCAATTATAGCGTCACTGTCGTAGGTCGGGCTTCCTAGAGGCCTAATTTTCTGTAAATGGACTTGGGCATGAGATTAATGCTAACTCCCAAGTCGCGTAGGGCTCTCCCGAAGTATTGGTCTCCAATTGTGCATGAGATAGTGAAACTCCTTGGGTCCTTGAGCTTAGGAGGCAACTTCCTCTGCACCCTGGCACTAGTTTTCTCCGTTAATGCCACTGTCTCGAATTCCGTCAATCGCCTTTTCTTTGATAGCACATCCTTCATGAATTTGACATAGCTATGCACCTATTCCAATGCTTCGACGAGAGGTATATTGATATACAGTTGCTTCTATATCGCTAGAAATTTCTTAAATTGACCCTCCTTTTTAGTCTTTGTAAATCGTTGAGAAAATGGAGGAGGTGGTCTTAGTTTTGTGGCGATTTCAGCGTCTAGTTGCTTTTGGGTAGCAACTAGTTCTTCTGGCTCCTACGTCTGCTGAATCAAAGGATTAGTGGGTTCAATTACCAATTTTGGTGAAATTGCATCGGGTAACTGCTTTCCACTACGCAACATGATTGCTTGAGCCTAATCTTGAATCCTCTATTCAATTCGGGCTTTGATCTTGATTTCCTCTTTTTCTTGTTTGGCAATTCGTTTCTGGGGTATCTCCCCTCTCTCCTTCTCGCACGCGAACCCCTAAGAACTATTTATAAAGTCCCTTTGTGCAGCTTACGCACTGAAATTTGCGCGTACGGACGCGTATTAGCACCTAGGCGCCAAAGCATAGACTCCTAGGATTTACAAAATGTGTCCAAGTTTTCCAGCACACAGAGAGTTGATTATGGCTTGGAGCTTCTCTTTGACACATTGTGTTTGATCATGCCTGGTGCCTAGGTGCCAACTCCCTGGAAGCAGTGGTTTCAAAAACTTCTGAACTTTGCCTGTATGTAGATGAAGTGGTGCTTAGGTGCCAACTCATTGCCTTGTGACTTGTTTCGATCTGTATTCCACTCACTTGTGTGCCTTCATATGTCCTGTCCTTCCTGTAAAAGATTAAAAAATTAAATAAATGAACTAAAAATGCCTAAATAATGCTAAAACTGCCTAAAAACTAAATAATGCTCATAAAATGCAAAGCGAATAAAAATTAAGCTAAATGAATGCAAACTAAGCCTAATCTCTCGAACTAACACACAAATCAAGTTTGAAATGGGCCATGATAATTTTTCTTTTTACGAGTTATCACTTGTGTAATATTTGTGCAAGCACCCTAAAGCTGGAATTAGAAGAGAGCTGCAACTCTAGTTGTATTTGATAATTCAATAGTAGAACCCAAGTCACAATGAGTGTGAGCTTGGAAGAGTGGAGTAGGGAAGGTTGGCCGAACCACTATAAAATTGTGTGTATTGTTGTGACTTTCTCAACTGTTTTTTATTGCTTTATTTCTCTCCACAATCTCTGCTTGTTTCATTAGGGGGATTAAATTAGAATGGGGCAAGTTTCTGTTTAAGTAAAATTTTAAAATATCCAATTCACCCATTCCCTCTTGGGTTGTTACCATAAACTCGGTACCAACATTTAGGTCCTTTGCTTTTTCCATAGCTATGATCTTTGGTGTCCATAACTTGAGTAGAGCTCTTGAAATCTTCAATACTTGCTTTGTGAAACCTCAATCTTAGACACATGTATAAAACCCTAGGGCTGCAAACTCTAGGTAATTTATTAATGAAATATATATTCATGAGTACAAAAACATATGCATTAGAGATTAAAGAAATGCAATTGTGGGATTAAACCACGTGAATAGTGTACATGAATAGTAACATAAATAGTAACCGAGGTAATTAAGAGTAAATTATGTAGATTAACCTAATCACAAAATGACAAAAAATAGATTTAATCACTATAGGATGAAATAGCAATTTTTTTGTATTTTAATCCAATTTTGGAATTTTGTGAAAAATTAAAGAAAAATTCATAATTTATAATCCGGACGTTGGATTTAGATAAATTTTTTTTATGAATGGTTAAAAATTAATGATGAATATGATGAATGGGTTAAAATATATGAAAATCACAAATCAAGGGTCAAGATGAAACGTCCATTTGGGATTAAAAAATAACTTATCTTTTTCATTAAATAACATTTGACTTTTTATTAAAATAAATAATTAAAAAAAAATAAATAAATAAAAAGTAGCTGCAGCAATGGTGTGGCAGGGGGTGGTTGAGCAATTGACCAAAAATTAATGGTTCATGATCATCATCATCATAAACCAATGGCTAGGATTTAATTTGCTTAAAATAAACAAATTTTAATAAATAAAAAATCTAAAAAAATAAGGCTACCATAGGGGGGTTAGAGTAGGCCTAGGGTGGGCTGCACAAAGCTCCATGCACCTTTCAAAATTGGAAAAAAATATATTTGCAATTTCACCCCTTTAGCAAGGGAGGTAAAATCCAAATGTATGATAAATCAAACCCTATAAATAGGGGGCAGGGGTGGAAATTCCAGAGCACAATTACCCAGCTCCAACTTGAGCAAATCCTAGCTCCCAAACCCTCCCACACGTCCATGGAAGAAAATGAGTTAGTTAGAAAGAAAAAATATGAGAAAAAGTGGGTTATCTCCACTTCGGGTAAGTGATTTCTATCCAAAATTTTTTTGGATGTTAAGTAGGGTAAAATCATACTTAGATAATTCCTAAGCATGATAAAATAAGTATATTTATAATTTTTAATCAAAATTATGCCAAAATATCAAATATTTGAACCAAAGATAGGGCATTTAGGAAGATAGCATATGATATATATAAAAAATGCTCCCAAATTAATAAATGATGATTTGGGATGGATGATTATAATAATTATGATGTTGGAATGATGATACATTAATCTCATAATTTTTAGAATTAAGGATTATGCTTAAGTGAATTTATGTGAATTTTAGTATATGGAGAAAATGATTTATTTGGCCAAGTTAATGATGATAAATTCATAATTCATGAATTTTTTCATAATATACTAGACATAAGTTATGTCATGATATTTTTTTATTTTCAAAAAAAATGTCAATTTTTGGAACCCATGAACAGTAACCCACGTTGCTGTGAACAGTAAACTATAACAGTACCATGAACAGTAATCGTGAATAGTGATGATGAATACTAATTTTGCTACAGTGACATGAACAATAATTATGAACAGTAAACAACGTAATTTTTAGAGAAATTTAAGATTAATATTGTGGCGCCCCGAACCGAGGAGCCTAGAAGCCTTACTCCGGGATCGTTTTGATTGGTAAACGTGACTCAGGATTGTTGCCCTGATCACACGACAGGATTTTTTT
>JAXCLR010007611.1:0-14357 GCA_035584095.1 Annona squamosa | reverse complement strand
ACAAAGGAGAGGGAAAGGGAAGGACAGAGGCCATAGTCTGGAGGAAGAGGTAGGCATAAGAGGGTGGGGGTAGAAAACAAGCATGGGGGGGGGGGTGAAGAAGAAAGAAGCATAGTGGGGTAAAATGGGGATTGAAGGGTAGAAAAATCAGGGAAGGAGATGGAAGCAGAAGGTAAGAACACTAACAAATTTCAATTGATCCTGTTGGCGGGAGGATGGGGGTTAAAAGATGAGTAAAAAAGAAAAGAAAAGAAAAAGGAAACAGAAGAGGGAGGGCTAAAGGGAAGGTGAGAGTGAGTTGATATACAGCAACAAGAGGGTTAAATTAGGAGACACGAGTTTTGCAGAGGAGAGGATGATGGCAGAGGCTAGGGAGGACCCTTAACCTTGCTAAGATAAATTATGATATTAGCATGGAATTGTCGCGGGCTTGAGAACCCATGTATAATTTGAAATCTATTTAGCATTGTCAAAAAAAGGTTTCTAATGTGTTATTCCTAATAGAGGTCAAAAGAAGCAAGCAAGAAATGAATACGATCAGAAGAAACTAAATTTTAACTAGTATTTGGCAATAAACTATCAGGAAACAAGAGGGGGCTAGCTCTTCTATGGAAAAAATATATAGATTCGAGTATTAAATCATATTCAAACAATCATATAGATGCTCATATTTTGGAGGATAGAAATCCCAGGTGGAGGCTGATAAGATTCTATGACAAGCCCAAAACATCAAAAAGTTGGGAAAGTTGGGAGCTAATGAGAGTCTAAAACTTTGGATGAAACTCCTTAGATGCTAATTAGGGATTTTAATGAAGTCAATGGGGCCTTTGAGTTTGTAAGTAGAAATTTTAGAAGTGAGAGTGAGATGCGGAACTGCAAAGGGGTAATTGATTATTGCAAGTTGTAGGACTTGGGTTCTATGGGTCGTTCGGTGACATGGAGAAACAATACAATGAGACATTACAGAGTTGAATTATGATTGGGTAGGGTTGTTGCAACAATGAATTGACTAAATAGATATCCTTTTACTAAAGTCTACCATTTGTTGGCGGCAGTGTCTGATCATTCTCCCAATCTACTTCACCTAGACTCAAGAAAATAGAAGGGGCAAGTCCCTAGACAATTTAACAATGAAATTTATTGGGCACAATCTAAGAAAGCAAGAGATTGTGTAGAGATTTTGGAGGATCTCTTCATGCTTTCTTAGACTCCCTTTTGGAAGGATTGCTTGGAAACTTTGGAAATGTGGTAGGGAGCTTTCAAAGTGGAATGCAGAAGTTAAGAGGAAACCTAACAACAACTCTGCAAACTAAACATTCTGCTTTGAGCAAACTAAGACTTCTTACTCAATCAAATGATAGGGATATGAGAATTAAAGATAAAGAAATAAAAATAACTCCCAATTGGAGGATGAAGAACTTTTGTGGAGGCAGAGATCCAAGATCAGCTTGCTACAAAATGATGACAGAAATACAATGTATTTCCATAAAGCTGCGACAGAAAGAAAGAGATGAAACATAATAGAAATCCTTGAAGATGAGTATGGTTTCCAATATGAGGAACAAAAGGAAAAAGAGAATTTAGTCTGCAACTATTTTAATGGTCTGTTTAAATCATATTTTCAAGGGGAAGTTAAAAGCATATTCAAGTGGGCAAAGAATAAAGTAATTGGGAACATTAACCTTCTTCTCACCAAATATCTAGAGAAAGAAGAAGTTTGAATACACTCTAAAAGAAATGGACCCAATGAAAGCTCACGGATAGGATAGGATGTTGGCAGACTTTTTTCAAAAAACTCGGGAGGGAGTTAGGGAGAAAATTGTATATGCATGCAGAAGTTTCATGGAATCACAACAAAGCGATGAACAACTTGAGTGGTTAAAGGGGATAAACGTGACCTCTATCATAAACATTCAGAAGAAAGTTCTAGCATCTAAGATCATGGATTTTCAACCGATTAGTAAGTGCAATGTAATCTACAAGATCCTTTCAAAGGTTTTGGAAAATAAGATCAAGAAATGTTTAGATAGAATCATCTCTGGGGAACAAAGTACTTTTGTGCCCTAGAGATTAATCACAGATAATATGATGTTGGTGTATGAGGCTATTCACAGATAAGGAGTAAATTGAAGGGGAGGAGGGAGGAAATGATTGTCAAACTTGACATGTCAAAGCATATGACCATGTGGAATGAAATTTCTTTTTAAAGTGATGGAAAGAATGAGATTCTTTGGGAAGTAGATACAGTGGATAAAGTGTTGCATTACATTGTTTCACATCGAATTGTGGTAAATGGTGACTAGATTGACTTGATCTGGCATCATAGAGGATTGAGAAAGGGAGATCTCCTAGCTCCATACTAATTCTTACTGTGCCCGAAAGATTTATCATCCTTTTCAAGGTAACTCATGAAGGTGGACACCTACACGACATCAAATTGAGTAGGAATAGACCTATACTAACCCATTTATTTTTTGCAGATGATATTCTACTTTTCCTTGATGCAAATGCAGATGAAGTGGATTACCTGAAGAGAGTATTATGATAACATGAGACAGCTTCAGGACAAAAAGGTTATATGGGAAAACTTCTATCCTATTTAGTAGCAACACTATGAAACCCTAATTATTTAAAACCTGATGAAGGAACTTGGAATTTGTACAAGGAAGAACTTGGAAAATTCCAAGAGATGGAAGGTTTAAGTTAACCCACATTGATATAGAAAGTATTAGGTTTTGTGCCATTTAATTTAGATGAATAGGGTTAAGGCCAACCCAATCAAAGTAAAAGTTGATATTTGCATCAACTTGGGACATGTGGTAAGATAGGGTGGATTAGGAAGAGATAAGCCCCCAATTAATGCAAGGTGATTAAATTAATTACCATAGTTCAAGGTGAGTTAATATAACCAAGGTGGCCTAACGAGGATTAAAAAATGTGAATGTGCAATGAATAATTATGTCATTTATTATAATTTAATTAATGGAGATTAGGATGATAATTATGGAATTAAGGTGATAAATGTTAGAAAATTCATAACTTGACGCGTATAAGGCGGAATGAGGTGAAATTTGAAAGGTAAGTACATGATTATGTGCCCGATCTTATGGATGGATTGGATTATGAAAATTATGATGAGATTAGGGTGATAATTATTTATTTTCATCCCAAATTGAAAAGTTAAACTCAAATGGTTATAACTTGAGATAGAAAGGTCGTTTTGAGATAAAATTTGAGATGAACAGATAAAACGATATGGCGAATGTTATGGAAGGGTTTGATTAAGCTAATTATAATGAGAACATGATTAATCATAAAAGGACAAGAGGCTTTGACCTTAGGTTCCATAAAGTGGCATTGTATTTATGCTAAAGCAAGAGACTTAATGAGTGGTTTTATGACACATATGAGGTGTCACACAAGGGTATTTAAGTGGATTTTACGAATTACATAAAATGATAAAATCCATGATAATATAAAGTGGTTAATGTGTGAAACCCCAATCTTAGACATGTGTATAAAACCCTAGGGTTGTATACCCTAGGTAATGTATTAATGAAATATATATTTATGAGTATGAAAATATGTATATTAGAGGTTTAAAAAATGCAATTGTGGGATTAAACCACGTGAATAGTAACATAAATAGTAAATGTGGGATTAAGGAATATGTTAAGTTAATCACTTTGGATTAACTTAATCATAAAAGACGAAAAAGGAAGTTTTCCACTAAAGGACAAAAGTGCTTTTTGGATTAAAATAATAAGTTTTGGATTTTTATGAATTTTTGTGAAGAAAATGAAGAAAAATTCATATCTTGCAATCTGGACGTCGGATGAGATGGAATTTTTTATGGATGGCCAAAATCTTATGATGAACATGATGAGTGGTCCAAGATCTATCAAAAATATGAATCAAGGGTCGAGATTAAACGTCATTTGGAGATCAAAAAGTAGCTTTACTTTTTCATTAATTGTAAAATTGATTTTTGAATTAGTTTAATTAATTAAAAATTAAAATTTTAATTAAAATTAGAGCTACAGCAGGGGCTGTGGAAAAAGGGAGCCAAATCCAATGGCTCAAATTCATCCTCATTAAAGATCAATTGATGAGATTGAATTAGCTTAAAAAAATTTAATTTTGATAAAATAGAAAACATAAATAAATAGGGCTACACTTGGCTCAATGCACCTTTTGGAAATTAGAAATAAATATATTTACAATTTAATATCTTGAGCAAGGGGGTAAATTATAATTTCATGAAAAATCAAACCCTATGAATACGGACAGGGGTGGACATCCAAATGCATTCCAACCTAGCTCCATTTGAGCATTTTCCACCCCCGCCCCCCACATTTTTGCCTTATAGAGAAAGAATAGGAGAAAGTTAAAGAGAAAGTGAGCAAGGAGGAAGCATATCTTCACTTTGGGTAAGTACTTTCTATCCAAATATTTTTTGGATGTTAAGTAGGGTAAAATTATGCTTAGATAATGCCTAAGCATGAGAAAATTAGTTATAATGCTTAAGTGAAATTATGCCAAAACATAAAAAATTTGGAGCAAAGATAGAGCGTTCGGGAAAATAGCATATGATATGCGTAAATAATACTCTAATATTGATAAATGATGATTTGGGATGAATAATTATGATAATTATGATATTGAAATGATGATATATTAATTTCATGATTTTTAGAATTAAGGATTATGCTTAAGTGAAATTATGTTGATTTTCAGTGTATGGAGAAAATGATTTATTTAGCCAAGTTAATGATGATAAATTCAAAATTTATGAATTTTTTCATAATATACTAAACATAAGCTATGTCATGATATTTTTTATTTTTGGAACCCATGAACAGTACTCACGTTGCTGTGAATAGTAACCTCGAGTGAACAGTACTATAAATAGTGACATGAACAGTAATGATGAGCAGTAATCTGCTACAGTAGCTATGAATAGTGAACAACGTATTTTTGGGGAAAAAATACATATTTATTTTTTATATATTTTATGAGGATATATGGATGGAATTTTTAAAAAATTTATGGATAAACATTCATATAAGGAGGTAATGACTAAGTATCCTTATTAATCTCTATAAGAGTGAGGTAATGAATGATTATAAAGCATGCATGGGAAGCAATCTAAGACATGAAATGATAGACATAAAATATCATTTTTCCTTGTATAGGAAAAGGAAAGAAAAAGGTGAAGGACACAGACTGAGGAGGTAAGCAAGCACAACTTTGAAAATGTGATTTTATTGCTTCATTGTAAGCAAGCAAATCCTTCTAAAAATATGTTTTATTCTCAAGTATTTATGAAATATGTTTAAGAGTAGTCATTCCTATAATGTTTTAAAATGATGAATGATTATAAGTTTTTATGAAAGGTCATGCTGGCATATTGATATCATGTGATATTATGGACATGTGCACATGTATGATGCATAATGAAGAGGCTTTAGTAGAGGTAGAAAGCGGATCAGAGGGTCCCCCTTCACTATTGCTGAGTCGTATGGGTTGTGTGCTGATGATGTCCTCTCAAAAGGTGGAGGCAAAGGAATGTTATGTCTGAATAAATGCATTGCATTTTCATATATGGATTGAAAAGGAAAATATCGATTTGAAATGATATTTTTAAGGGATGGTGCAAATAATTTTCTACACGAGAATGACAAGTCACCTGGTGTAAGAGGTATATAATACCGGAAAAATCAAAAGTCATGAATGTAGGAGACCATGTAGGCGTCAAGAAGAAGAGAGGTTTCCCTTGATGAGGCCAAGTCGGAGAAAGCCGACGTATTGGACCATGCTATGTGAGATGTTCCTTGGGCTAGCATACCCACACACGAAGATTTATATTAAGAATGGAAAGGAAGCATTTGCACATTCAATGTTTATGAAATGATTTTTATAAAAAGATTTCTGTGTATTTAATAATTGATCACTTGGTAAGTGTTTTCTATCGAATGGAGAGGAATGCATTTAAAATGAATAATGCTTGCATATTAAGTTTCGACTCATGTTTTGTTTTCCCAATGTCAGACAGGTGTAGGGAAAGCTAAGAGATGAAGGGCATGTGTTGCTAAAGGAAAAGAGAAATCTATAAAGGTTAATAGATTTTTGTATGAATAGATGTCCTAATGGGATATGGTGAAAAAGACATAAATTGTATGAAATTATGAAGTTATGAATAATATGAGAAGTTAATGATTTATGATGATATGGATAAGTCAATTATGAATGATGATGTTTATATGATTATATGATGAAAGAAAAAGAAAGAAAAAAATTAGATGAGTTCCAATTAAGAATCCGCCGCGTGATCAGGGTAACAATTCTAATTCACACTTACCAATCAAGAAGATCTTGGAGTAAGGACTATGTGGACGCCTCGGTTCGGAGCGCCACATAATGTTTGGTTTAATGACTATAAGTATAGCCTCAAGGAGGCATGGAGAGGTGGCATGGTGGCGACACCCAAGGGGAGATATATATGCAATTTATATGCAATTTTTTGATTTTTTAAAATATCAAATATGCATCTAAATTACCTAGGAAGCTAGGATAAGAAAATACCATTAAATTGGGTTGATTTTGTGGAAAGAAAATGCCATAAGATCCATAACTTTTGGACGTTTCCAAGTGGGCAGCGATATGACCCATTAATGAGATGATTTTGATAATTTTTATATAAGATAATGACATCATTTACTTGGGTAAAATTTAGCCAAGTCATCAAGGGATAAAAGGGCATTAAATTACCTTCCATATGATGTGTCAAAGTGGGCCCAAAAATTTGAAAAATGAAGGGCATAAGAAGGGGGCATAGACGTTAAATGAGAGAGGGTTAGAGAGAGAAAAAACTCAAGAAGAAAAATCTCCATGAGCAAGGCAGTAGCTAGACTTTCCCAAATTAGCAAGGGAAGAGGAAGAAAAAGAAAGAAAAAAAAGAGGAAAAGAAGGAAGGAAATAAAGGAATTCATGCTTGGAAAGATTAGATCAAAGGTTGCTTAGATTCAAGTATAGATTGAGTTTTGAATCCTTTAATCTTAAGTTTCTTTCCTCTATTTATGAGTCATGAATTTGATTCATAATGAACTCTCAAAGGATGATTTGTGATGCCCTTAATTAGGGATATTGAATGAGGATTGAATGATAGAAATGAATTCAAGGGTTTAAAGAGGTTAAGTTGGATGCTAGACTTGAATATGATGGCTAAACCTAGCAGGAATTTTCTTAATTCCTCATGCTAAGTTGTTGTTTTAATTAATTTTCCTGATTGAATTATGATTCATGATTATATGAATTATATATGTTGATTTGGGCATAAGTTATAAACCTTAGAAAGGATGGAACTTAGGGTTGTTAAAATAATCCGATTTTCACTTTTTATGATATGTATGATGCATGAATTAGTCCAAATGATATATGGATGATTTAGAGGGTAAAGTACCTTAAATTAATGATACTTTGGACATCCAAAAAGGATTAGAAAGCATTGCCCTAAGTCTGATTTTTAGGGGCATACACATGGACATCCAAGAGGGGTGCAGAAAGGGTACCTCATGCACATGCAAAGTTGCTATTTTGGAATTAACCAATTTATAGACTTTAAATATGTGATATTATCCCAAATTTAGAATAAGAAAAGCATGACTAATTGATGGAATTAATGGATTAAAAATCTATTTTAATTTAAGTGGCAAAAGAGACATTGAAAGTGTGAAAAAAGAGTTCCAAAGTTGCTGTTTTGCAACCCTATGATTAATGGATTAAAATTTCATAAATATATCCTAAATGATGTGCTAATTAAAGGGTTTAATCATGCTAAATTAGAATGTAAGTTTCTGTTTTAAAATTTTTTAAGAAATACTTACGATATGTGTTATAAGATGAGTATATATGAAAGGATATGCATGGATAAGTGATAGATGACTTATATGATTTACTAAAATGTAAAAATGCGTGGAAATGTGATTAAACGACTATGGTGTTGTTTTATTAATTAATTGTAATATCAAAATTTGAGATTAATATATAAGGCCTAAGTTATTAAATATGTATCTAAAATAAGCACAAATGTATAAAATGTGAAAAATATATGAAAAGGATAAATGGGAGGTAATGAACCTCCATATGAGAATTAAGTGAATGGTTATTATATATATGAAAGTTTACCCTACATAAGGGTATTAAAAATGAATGAGTGGATGATATGATATATAAGCTATATTGTTATGTATGAACACCTAACTTGAAATACAAGTGAGTTATGTAAGCTAATAGAAATCATATGGAATATACATATGATTTAAGAAATATGAAGTTAAGAAACCTTGCTTGAACTTGATTATTGAAGTATCAAGTAAGTGTTACCCAAGTGTTTTAAATGATTAAAAGGAGATTAAATGCCCTAGGTTAGGGTATTGAGTCAAGGGAATGACTTATCATGGGAAAATGTAAAAAATATATGTGATTTAAGAGATGAAAGTGTTCCCCCTGAAGAAAAATAGAGTAAAGTTGAATTACTCAAAGTCACATATAGTTTAAGATCATGTAAGGGTTGGGAATGATCACTAAGTTGTATATGGATGTGATGTATTAGTAGAGAAAAGTGTTTAAAGTTAACTTGCTTACTTGCTTGGGATTAAATACAAGTTGAAAACCCTATAACATACATATGCTTATGTTATTTGAGATATATGGAAGGAAAAAAATAACTCATGTATCAAATTTATATGGGTATGAGGTTATTGAGAAATACAAGTGTTAATGTCAAAGAATGAATGATTTAAAGTTAATGTGTGATGGAATATATGGGATTAAAATCATATGACATATATATGTGAATCGAAAAAAAAATAGGAGTGCAATCCTATGCACCCGGGTGCATTGAGCCTCAATACGCCCGGGTGTATTACACCTAATTTTTTATTTTTTTTTAAATTTTTTCATGAAGCTATTAATATAGGTTTATTTAACATATGCATCATTTTTTACTATTTTGGATGATTTTTAGATTGTTTTTAGATTTTTAAAAATCAGTGGCATTTTGAGTAATTTTAAATTACTGAAAATGCCACTGATTTTTAAAAATCTAAAAGTCTCCAAAAATAGTAAAAATTGATACATATTTTAAATAAACCTAGATTAACCGTCATGTAAAAAAATTTTCAAAAAAAATAAAAAAAATAGGTGTAGTACACCCGGGTGCATAGGATTGCACTCCAAAGAAACAAGGCATTCAAGCACAATATATGATGAAAAGATAATCATGTTTACTTGTTTAGGAAAAGGTAAGGAAATGATGGAAGGCGCAAAAGGATCACTACAGGTAAGCAAGCAGAACTTTTGAAAATGATATTTTATTCTCAAATGCAAAAATGCTTTCAAGTTATTTCATTTGAATGTTTCTTAAGTATTTAAGGATGGTCATCCCTTCATCCCTCTGTGTCTTTCTTACAAATTGATTACTGCTTTCAATAAAATGATTGAATAAATTCTTCTTTATTTGGAAATGGCATGCTAGCATAAATTTGAATGATGTTTCATTAAAATGATGTTCAAATGGATACTGCAAAGAATTCTTTACATGAGAATGACAAGTTACCATGTGTAAGAGGTATATAATGTCGGGGTGACTAAAAGTCATGCATAAAATGGAACTCAAGTAGGCTAGTTGAGAAAGTAAGAGGACTAGATGCCCCCCTTGACGAGGCCAAGTTGGACAAGCCCGGCGTCATTGATGGAAAGGATTATATTATGAAAAAATGTTCCCGAGCTAGCGTACTTTCGCATGAAGGATTATCTCATGAATGGAAATGATATATTTACATATCCAATATTTATGAAATGCCCAAAAATTAGATTTACATGAATGGTTTATGAAAAGGTTTTTGTTCCGTTAGTAATTAATCACTTGCTAAGTGTCTCTTACTGAATGGAGAAAATGAATTTAAATGAAAATGAAAGATACTTGCTTATTGAGTTTCAACTCATGTTTTGTTTTTCCAACCTTAGATAGGTGCAAGGAAATTCAAGTGATGAAAAGCATGTTCTCACTGAGAAAACGAAAAAGGAATTTTCAAAGGTTTGTAATCCTTTGTATGTGAAAAATGAATATATGCCCTATTGTGATCTAGGGATTATGTTTATGATAAAATAACCAATTGTTCAAATATAATTTATACATGTAAGGAAAAACAACCTTACACTACAAAAGGTGAATATGATACCACAGAGCTTGGTATCCTTTACAAACGAGAAAGTAAATAATTAGATTGTAAATGTCTTGTATAGATATGATATGACTAAGACAAAAAATGCCTCAGATAATAAGTGCTTGTATCCTAAGAGTTGATAGATGCTTGTTGTTGACATGGAATGAAAAGGCTTGATATCAAAGAGATGATATCTGAGCAAGGATCGATAATATCGTATTGACATGTAATGACTGGACTATGTATATATGAAATGGAAATGTCATATATAGGTCAAAAGGACCCTTAATGTAGAAGAGAAAGTTAATATGTTATGAAGGATATGTGCGATTGATACAAGTGTATCATCACTTGTAAGATGAATGAACTGAAATGTAAAGAAATGAAATGATAAAGAAAAAGGAATAAAATGAAAAATAAAAATTTGGATGAAATTCAATTAGGAACCTTCCACGTGATGAAAGCAATAATCATGATTCATATTTACCAATAGATAAGATCTTGGAGTAATGCTCAGGATATGACGCTCAGTTGGGGGCGCCATAAACACAAGAATTGATACCAAGTCTGTGATGGAGAATAGTTTGAGTTCAATTGTCCACCTTGTTCCCCTCTACTTGAGGTTGCCTATATGGATAGGTAGAAGCATAACAAGATTATTTTAGTAATTAAAGGAAAAGCTCTGTGAGAAGGTACAAGGCTTGGAGAATAAATTGATATCAAGTGGATGAAAGGAAGTCCTTATTAAAGTAATTGCCCAAGGTGCCCAACTATGCCAAGCTATGCAATGAATGTTTTCATTCCCCTAAAGAGAATATGCAAATACATTAACTCCATAGCTAGTAGATTTTGGTGAGGGGAAAAGAAAGAAAGAAAAAAGATAATTTGGATTGCTTGGGGGAAGATGTCAAACCGAAGTTTTAGGGACCTTAGAGACTTCAACACTACAATGGCAGAAAAACTAGTAGGGAAACTATTAACTAATCCTTCTTTTTTATGCTACAGGTCCTAAAAGCAAAATATTTCAAAGATGGAAATCTCAGGGATTGCAAAAGGCTGTTACTGGTTGTTCATATGCTTAGAGAAGCTTGATGTAAGCACTGCCCTTGGTTAAAGTTGGGAGCAAATGGTGTACAAGCAATGAGGGGAAGATAAAGATATTCAAAGATAACTGGGCTATGGGAGAAATCAGGGTAGTCAAGCTCCTTCCTAAAGGACTCAATGAAGACTCAAGAGCGAAGAATTGATTAACAAAGAGAACATATGCTAAAAGGAAGCAATGATAAAATGATAATGGAAGAAGATGGATGGATAAATATAAAGGACATCCAATTCAAGAGGACAAGAATTTGACTCGATATGATGGGCAAAAGATCAAAAGGGCATATTCATGATGAAGTCAGAATATCGTTTGGCTAGAGAAGGGAGAGCTAACAATGAGGAAGGGGTGGGGCAGTCAAATGCCATTGTATATTAGGTGGAAGACAGAATGGCAGGTTGTCAAATGCTCAAGGCTTGAGGAATTGAAGTTGATTTGAAGATGTAGGTACCAAGGAAGACTTGATTTTTTGATTGGTGCTTAATAACTGATACTTTACTAACCAAAGCTAACATGAAAAAAAAAGTATTCTAATAAATATTGTTTGTATTATGTGTAAAAAGGCAAGAATCATACAAAGATGCTTTCCACCTTTTCTAGAAGTGTAATAAGTTGGATGAAATCCAGTAATGGGATAAATTGGCGAATTTGAGTAGATAAAATTTTAGCAATATAAAGGAGATCATATACAAACTAACAAGTAAAATAGATAAAAATCTGTCCTAAATTTGTTTACCCTATTCATTACCCTTTGTTAGAAAATTTGGTTTGAAAGGAACAAAGGGAGGATAGAAGGACACATATAGAGTCTACAAAGGGTCTTAAATTAGTGTCGCATCTACATCCATCAATTTACATAATCAAATGTTATCAAAAAAGAAGATCGAATATGAAGGAAAGCCATGCAAGTGGAGAAGACCAAACAATGGTGTTTTTAAGCTGAATATGATTTTGGTTAGGGTGAGGAGGGAAATAAAATGGGGTATGATGCTGTAATTAGAAACTGGAATGAAGATTTCATAAGAGCCAAGTGCAGGATAGCTAGAGGTACTATCAACCCTCTATAAGGTGAAGCAAAAGTTGTTTGGTTTGGTCTAAAATAGCTAAAAGATTCTAGTTTAAAGAGAGTAGTGATAGAAAGTGACTCATTAGTGTTTATTGACATTCTTCAATTTGACGGTTAAGTGGTCTCAAACTTGAGGTTCTTGATTGGCGAGATAAAGAGCTTCTGTTTTTTTTTTTTTTTTCCTCTGAATCTTCATCTTTTGTTCATGTGCTGAAAAGTGTCAATGAGGTAGCTCATTCCATTACCAATTTTGCTAAGAACAGTGGGGAACCAGAAATGACATGGTGGGAAATCTCTCCGATTTTATTGTAAATCTCCTATCATCAGACTTGTAAATTTTGATTTTTTTTATACTCCCTCTGCCAGTTTTGTATGGTCAAGGAGTCTTTGTTTTCAATGGGAAACATTTCTTTCATTCAAAAAAAGAACATGGCGTACCTGGAAGTAACACTAATGCAACAAATGAACTACTATCTTTTCACAATCCACAATAAAGAGAAACTACTAATTAAACAATGCATTTCTCTCATCAAATTGGGTGCAATATGTTAGATTTCAAATTTTTTTTATTTTTCTTTTTAAGATCTGAGTGGTGCATTGTTTATAAAACTATTTATTTACCTTTAAAATAAAAAACAAATTTAAGGCCAAATTTCATATCTACTCATGAATCTTATCAATAATTCCTCTAATACCCATGAACTTTTAAAATTTCAAGTATATTTATGTCTTTTGTCTAAAATTCTATTCATAGGGATATGTTAAATGGGCAATTAACTATCAATGAAATGACAAATATATCCAAGTCCTAATTATAATTCTACAGCTATAAATTCACATTAAAATGTATTTTAAGTGCTTTATGACTATAGAACTATATTTTGTTTAAATATGAATTTTTATCTTTGAGCAAACCAACTCCAAGTTACATTAAAACCTGGGCATGTTTGTCATTTCACAAGAGGGGCTAATAACCATTTTAACAAATCTCCAAAAGCTTATATGAATGAAAATTTTAGGTAAAATATATAAGTATATTTCAAAATTTAAAAGTTCATGTATAAGTAGAATTATGAGTAAAATTTATGGATATATAAGTAACTTGCCCTAGATTTAATTGAAAACTTTTGTAATATATAACGTTAAAAATATAAATTAAAAAGAACCTCATTCATTTGCACTAGGTTAGATTATACAAATTTTCTTTAAATAATTTTTCATTTCATACAAATATTCATACGGGATAATACAATGCAAGTTTTCAACTTTAAAAAAAATTCAAAAATGAGAATCCACAAGGACGTAGGTTCACCGGAGAAAAATCCATTAAGTAGATTCCATAAATGCATGAATCAGCAAGCCAATTAATTAAATAATTTCTCGGATCGGCCTAACAACCGAATAAAAATAATGGCTTAAGAAAGAAAAGGAAAATTTGGTGAACAGAGAACTTACCATGGGAGTAGAACTGAAATTAAAAAAAGGCACTTCTCAAGATATTCTGATCCTTCAGTAGTAGCAAGCTTGGACTACTTTGAAGAGTGATGTAAAGAAGAGAGCAAATCTTACGCCATGCATACACCAGGCAATAAATAATAAGAAGGAAGACGAGAAGGCGAGATGGGCAAGCTACATTTCTCGGATGGATTGGGAGAAATAATGAGTGAATTGCTGATGAGCTAGCTGCACGAAGAAAGTAATTGAGGTTGGATGGGAGCGGAACTAACAAGCTAGATTCTTAATTATTTCTACAGCACCGTATGGTATGATGATAAAGATGGTAAAAAGATATCTTATCGTACTTTTCAAAAAATAATTTAACGTTTTTATTATTTATATAATCTACTTTTTATTTTTATTCTTGTATTTCAATTATTTTTCATACAACTATAATATTTTTCTTGTACTTTTTCTTGTTCTTTTCAAAAATATTTGATTCTCACTATTACAACTTCCTCCCCAC